>PVIJ01023764.1:0-13637 GCA_004024925.1 Scalopus aquaticus
CACATGGTGCGGCAGACCTCTCCTGCCTCACCCGCTGCTCCCCTCAGCAGTGTATTACTGCTCTGCCTGTTCTGCTCCTCGCTCCTTCTCTGGTGAACCCTCTCGCCGCCCCACACCTCTGGTCTGTACCCCAGCTTGTATGTATAAATAAATAAACCTAAAATAAAATACTTTGTGGTTTTACATCCACAAGCCCTTTAAAAAAAAAAAAAGATAAGGGATAGTAGGTAGAAATGGTAGAATTTTACAATTAGAATTTGAAAAACAAAACAGTTGGTGCCAATATTCCAGCTTAGAAGTTGTGATTAGCATTTGAAAAACAAGTAAAAAGCTGAACAGAATGAAGGCCAATGACTTTTATATCCATCAGAGAAATAAGGCTACAGAGTGAACCACCACCCTAAAATCTGATGGGTATGTGAATGCAGCAAATCATAGCTGAGATCAGTTCACCTGGAACAGAAGCTACAGACTTCATAAACTGATAGGAACACTTAGGGAATGTTCCAGTAGTTTTCACAAAGTACTGGAGGTTAAGTGTTGGCTAGTATGTCAGTGAGAAACACCTGGGGGCCCAATGTTAGGGACCTCACCCCAAATTTTCATTTCCAGGAACCCCACCATGTTCTCATAGTGGAAAATCTGAGAAAAATTTTGGGATAGGAAGTGGAAAAAATAACTATTTCTAAAGTGTAGGTGCCAGGCCCACTAAAAAAAATGAGATTTAATCACAAGATTATGGAATACTTTACTTCGCCCCACCTATTACCTTGTCACCAGGGCTTCAGTATAACAGTGAATTATAACTAAAAGAGCTACAAGTCCTTGGCTATTTATAAAGGTACGCTTAGGGAAACCTACAGACAGTGGGAAAAGATAAAGAAAACAAGGCACTAAAGGAAACTGAATCCTCCAGCACCTACAACTACTGCAAGAATTAAACACAGCCTACCTCTTAGTCAGATTAACATAAAACCTCACATCAAAAGTCTGTTTGTCTCAGTGCCTGTTATGTAATATCCAGCATTTAATTTTAAAAGTTATAGGACATGCTCAAGGGCCAGAAAAAAGCACAGTCTGAAGAGACAAAGCAAGCATCAGAACCAGACTGTGATATGACACACGTTTTGAAATTATCAGATAGGGAATTTAAAGTAACTGATTAATCCGTTACGGGTTCCAGAGAAGGAAATAGACAACATGGGAGAACAGATGGGTAATACAGGAATAGAGGAGGAAGCTGCAAAGGGAAAACATGCTAGAAATCAAAAGCATTGTAACTGACATGAGGAATGCACTTGATGAACTGGACACAGCAGAGGAAAGAATCAGTGACTTTGAATATAATGTCAGTGGAAACTTCCCAAGCTGAAATGCAAAGAGAAAAATAAAAGCAAGCACAATATGAAGGAACTGTGGGATAATTTGAATAGGCATAACACATTATTTGAATGCCACAAGAATAAGGATGAGAAAAAGAAGCAGGAGAACTAATAAAAAGTAATATAATGGCAAAATTTTTCCAAAATTGATGGTAGACACCAAACCATTTTTTAAAAAGATTTATTTATGCATACAAGCTGGGGTGCAGGCCAGAGGTGTGCGGTGGTGAGAGGACTCACCAGAGATAGAGTGGGTAGCCAAACAGACAGATCGACTGAAGTACACTTCTGAGGGGAGCAGCTGGTGAGGCAGGAGAGGTCTGCTGCGCCATGTTGGAATCTCCCTGGCCATATTGAACTCGCGCTGCAGTGGCTCTGGATAACTTCACAGTGCTTGTGCTTAATCCGTTGCACCACCAGGGAGGCCCGACACCAAACCATCTTGCAAGAAATGATAAGAGGGTTTCTCCAAGACAAGGAAATGATACAGGTCAGAAACTTGGATCTCCAAGAAGAAACAAAGAACATTAAAAAAGGACTAAGTGAAAAGATAAAATCTCTTATTTTTCTTATCTTAATTGACCTAACATAATAGTTTGTTCAAAATAATAATAACAAAAATGTACTTTTGTGATATTGGTAATGATTGCTTAAGGACAAATTTTAAGACCAAAGGTTAAGAAGGCGAGAAATCCAAAAGGAAGAAATTGACTCCCACATCTTGGCAAAGAGAATTGTTAAACAGGCTGAAAAATTTAAAAACAAGACATCCATTCTTCCAAGTAGGTGAATGAGTGATTTAAAAGACTTTTTGGTTTTTAAAAAGTTTCTTCTCTATTTGACAATGTTTATTTTTGACAATTAAGAGAAAAATTATTTGCTGATCACTCATTTCTGAAACAGTCACATATGAGCATATATATGGATGTGTGAGTGTACAGTATGAACATACCAAAATAAACCCGAGAAAGTATCCTTCATGTTCACTGAATGATCTGTTAGTCTTATTTTCATGTTTTGTGCATTTACCCTTAATATGATTTCTCATAATTTTACTGTTTACACTCAATATTAAAGTACCTTTTAAAGTTATGATTAGGGGCCTCCCTGGTGGTGCAACAGGTTAAGCATAGCACTTTGAAGCTATCCAGAGGCCACTGCAACACAAGTTTGATACCAGGCCAAGGAGATTCCCACATGGCGCAGCAGACCTCTCCTGCCTCGCCTGCGTTCCCCTCAGCAGTGTACTTCAGTCGATTTGCCTGTTCTGCTCCCCACTCTGTCGCTGGTGAATCCTCTCACCACCCTATACCTCTGGCCTACACCCCAGCTTGGATGCATAAATAAATAAATCTTAAAAAAAAAAAAGTTCTGATTCATGATGATATATCCTTTTAAATATATGAAATTTTCTGTCTGCCACAATTTATAAAAACTGAATGTAAGAGTTGATTTAAAAGAAATCTGAACATTAAAAAGTTTTTATTGACTTTTTGAGCATATATGTAATACAACTATAATTGTCATTTTGGTTTTGTTAAATTTACAGGCTTTCATACAACATTTGTATATTTTATGACCTACCCCTATTCTGATGTTATAGTCTCCTGTGTTTTCTGTCTATTCTCCCTATCCCTTAATGTGTACATATTTTTAAGATTGATTTATTTATGCATACAAGCTGGGATACAGGCCAGAGGTGTGGGGCAGCGAGATGGTTCACCAGAGACAGAGTGGGGAGCAGAACAGGCAGATCGATGGAAATACACTGCTGAGGGGAGCAGCGGGCGAGGCAGGAGAGGTCTGCCATGCCATGTGGGAATCTTCCCGGCTGGACATCGGACTTGCGTCGCTGCTTTCTGCAGCTCCACAGCGCAGCACTTAACCGCTGCGCCACCAGGGAGGCCCAATATGTAATTTTTGACTGTAGTGGTCAACCTACAAATGGAAATTTTTCATTGAATTTTTTATCAGACTGACTCTAGTTTTATTTCTAAATTCATACCCTCTATTTTGAGATCAAAACATCATTTCTTGGCTAAAGTAAAAATATAGGAATTCTAGTCCCCTTGGACAATAGTTCAGCTTCATGAATATAATATTTGTCACCCTTCATGAAGTATATTAATATGTGCATTTGATTTTAAATAGGCATGTAGAAGTTCAGGTGTTTGGTGACCACCATGGCAATGCTGTATACTTGTTTGAAAGAGACTGTAGTATACAGAGGAGACATCAGAAAATCATTGAGGAAGCTCCAGGGGTAAGGAAATTGTAAACAAATCTGTGGGTTTCTCTATAATATAAACCTCAGTCACTCTGATTTTCACATCAGAAATCTGTGAAACTGAATGGCTTCCCCAAAGTCCTGCTGGACAGCCACTTCCCAAAGCAATATGTAAACACCCACTGCAGTGTTGGGATGGGAGTTGCGGTTCTTAGGCCACCTTCCAGAGGACACACGGGGCCATGTTGCTTCTGCTTGGTATTGAGGAAAGTCTCCTCTTATCCAAGTATCAGGCTTGTAGTGAGTAGTTGTATAGTGTTTCCATGTAGATTTTAAATTGTAATTAACTAGAATGTTTAAGACATGGAATGGTTTGACTCATTGAACGTATTTTTTTATGACGAAGATTCTTTTGTTTTAACTGCAGTTCCAGATGTTTCTAAAATACAGTAGTTGTCTTCCTCTTACCTTACAGGTTCTGTTGTGAAGAGAGATTTACTCCTAGTTGTTAACCTTGGCCCCCTTCAGAATTGTTTACATGTCTTGGAGCCTACCACTTGATTGGTTTAAGATGTTATCTAGGTCAAGACCTACCCCTCGGATTACAGATTTTAAGATTTATGTTTCTTTGGCATCTGTATTGCTATAGGCATCTTTCTTGTCTAAAGTCACATAGTTGATTTTTTTCAATATGTATTTCTAAAAGGTCAGGAATCTGAGGTTTCCAGTTAATCACTATTCAAACCTTAATTTCTGTTGCAGTGTATATTAAAATCATTTGAAGTAAATGTGAACAATAATTTCAGGAAAGCCTTATTTTCAAGGAGTGATTGCTTATACATATTGTGATTTTATATATATAGTCTTATATATATAAGCAGTGATTGCTTATATGTATTATATATATTGTTTATGTGTATATATAGCTGTAGAGCACTATTTTAAAATGTTAGAAGGCTTGCCTACTTTTTTTTTAAATTAACCTTTCTTGTTTACTAGGAATCTCAAGGTTTACCATTATTCCAATATAATTCTTGGAATTATCGAATTGAAACAAAAGTTTCAAAGTTTTCATATTAATATATATAATTTTAAGTGAATATATACCCTTGAAATTTGATATGTAGGTAGGGACAGAGATATGTCATTATACCTAGTTTTATCTGAAATGTGTAGAAACTATGAGAGCCATCAAACTTGGATACAGTTGTAAACTGTGGTATATCTTGAAATGTGTAACACTAGGGTTTTTTTCGCTCTTTATTTATTTCTTTATGCAATATTTGATACACAGAAATGTAATATTGGGTTTAATGGAAAGTTCTAATAGGGCAAGGTACTAATGGGAATTTACTTTAATTATTTTTTCTAGCCTGGTATTAAACCTGAAGTAAGAAAAAAACTAGGTGAAGCTGCCGTCAAAGCGGCCAAAGCAGTCAACTATGTTGGAGCAGGTATGTTAAGATTTGCTTCTAATGGAGGAAAAGAAATAATCATTTAGTCAGGTTTCAGAAGGCAAAAGAAACATAGCTTTTGAATTATTGATATTTAGACTTCTTAGACCAAATTCATTTTGAAAAATATATTTTACATTGAAGTTGAGTATGTATGCATTCATGTTTACTCTTACATACATTTGAAAAATATATTTCACTAAGCCCTAATTATGTCTAATGCTGTTGATATTTTCTGTCCTATTTTAATATCACTGAAAAAAATTTTTTTAAGATTTATTTATTTATGCATGCAAGAACTGGGGTTAGGCCAGAGGTGTGGGGTGGTGAGAGGAGTCCACCAGAGAGATCGGGGAGTAGAACAGGCAGATGGACTAAAGTACACTGCTGAGGGGAGCAGCGGGCGAGGCAGGAAAGATCTTCCTGTGTCATGTGGGAATCTTCCTGGCCAGGGATCGAACTCGTGCTACAGTGGCTGCAGATACCTTCATAGGCTGAGACTTAACCCGTTGCACCACCAGGGAGGCCCAATTTTTTTTTTAAGGATTTATTTATTTATGCATACAATGGTGGGGTGCAGGCCAGAGGTGTGGGGGTGGTGAGAGGATTCACCAGAGGTAGAGTGGGGAGCAGAAAAGGCAAAATGACTGAAATACACTGCTTAGGGGAGCAGTGGATGAGGCAGGAAAGGTCTGCTGCGCCACGTGGGAAGCTCCCTGGTTGGGTATCGGACTTGTGCTACAGTGGCGCTGGATAGCTTCATAGTGCTTCGACTTAACCTGTTGCGCCACCAGGGAGGCCCTGAAATGTTTTTTTACAAATTAATATACTTTCATTTTCTAGAGCAGTTTTAGATCACATAAAATAGAGCAGGAAGTAGTTTCCACACACCCGAACCCCTCACCCTCTACTACCAACATCCCCACCAGAGTGTACATTTATTACAATTGACAAGCCTACGCTAATATATAATTATCACACAGAAAGTGTAGTTCACATCAGGGCTCAATCTTGATGCAGTACATTTTAGGAGTTTTGACAAATGCTTAAATTATACATATCCACCATTATAGTATCATACAGAGTACTTTGACCATCCTAAACATCCTCTGTGCCCTGCTCTTCATCCTTCCCTCTCTTCTTTATCCTTCAAGACATCAGGTCTTGAAGTCACATAGTGTCAGTCTTCCGCTTTCTTATTCTTCAAAACTGACCTGGCTATTATGAGTCATTTGGTCTTCACATAAACTTTACTGAGTCTCTCTACCCATCACTTTAGTCCTTAATGTCTTTCCACTTATTGGGCCTCCCTGGTGGCTCAGCGGTTGAGCGCCGCGCTATGGAGCTATCAGCAGTGCGCGATGCGAGTTCGATGCCCAGCCGGGGAGAATCCCACATGGTGCGGCAGACCTCTCCTGCCTCGCCCGCTGCTCCCATCAGCAGAGTATTTCTGATCTGCCTGTTCTGCTCCCCACTCTGTCTCTGGTGAACCCTCTCGCTGCCCCATGCCTCTGGCCTGTACCCCAGTTTGTATGTATAAATAAATAAATCTTAAAAAAAAAAAACACTTTCCATTTATTTAATTCTTCTTCTACTTCCCTCATCAGGATTTTGTAGTTTCCATATATGGATTTATACCTACTTCATTTTTTGGAGTGTTAATGTAAATGCTTTTGTGTTTTTAATTTCAAATTCTACCTGTCTATTACTGGTTTGTAGGAAAACGATTGATTCATATATTAACCTCATATTCTGAGACCTTGATATAATCACTTATTATTTGCAGGAGGGGGTTTTGGTCAATTCTTTCAGATGTTCTACACAGATGAGCAAATCATTTATGACCACAGACAGTTTTATTTCTTCCTTTTATGTGTATATTCATGTCTTACTGCATTTACTAGGACTTCCAGTACAGTGTTGGAAAGGAGTGGTAAGAGTAGATATCCTTGTCTTGTTTCTGATCTTCCTGAGGCAGTTTCTAGGTATCACCATTTAGTATGATGTTTACTGTAGGGCTTTTTTCTCTGTTGAGTTGAGGAAATTCCTCTCTATTCACAGTTTGTTGAACTTTTGATTATAATCTTCAAAAGCTTTTTCTTTTTGTGATTCTTCTATCGTCTTTAGCCTGTTGATCTAATGGGTTGCAGTAATTGATTTTCAAATATTGGACCAGCTTTGTATAGTTGGAATAAATCCTACTTGATCATGGTGTAAAATTATTTTTATACATTGTTGGATTAGATTTGTAAATATTTTGTTAGGGATTTTTTTTTATCCTTGTTCATAAGAATTATTGGTCTATAGCTGTCTTTTCTTCTATAATGTTTATAAGGTAATACCTTTGTCTCGCTTTGTTTGGTATTAGGGGGACAGCAAGTCCTTCAAGCTGAAACTATACTTTAATAGAGAATTTTATAGTTTCTAATAGAATGCCAATAGATAAGGCATTCACATAAGTTTTAATTGCTATGCAATCTTTCGGTGGGTCACCAGTAAAAGAATTTTTAAAGTAAGCTTCCAAAAGCCCACTGTGTGTGTGTGTGTGTGTGTGTGTGTGTGTGTGTGTGTGTGTGTGTAGGGGGGTTGTATTTTTATCCACAGGGTTAGAGTGAGATACGAGGTTGAAATATGAGATTTCCAGGGATATTGGTGCACTGAAGCTGTAACACGGATAACTATGGTCTCAACTACCACAGCAGCAGTTGTGACGCCTTATTTTGACTAAAATAATTTGCTGCTGCAAAATGTGAGATGTCTTCATAAATGCCAAGTGTTTACTGTTGAATGAAGGAGGCAGAGACAAGTGATACAACATGGAAGATTTTGATTTGCTACTGATTATATACCATTGAAGTGTGACCATTGTATTTTACCTTTTAGGAACTGTGGAGTTTATTATGGACTCAAAGCACGATTTTTACTTCATGGAAATGAATACAAGACTGCAAGTGGAACATCCTGTTACTGAGATGATCACAGGAACTGACTTGGTGGAGTGGCAGCTTAGGGTGGGAATGTATTTTTTTGTTAAGGAACTTCCTTGAGAATATGTTACTTTCTTGCCTCCTAAAAGAGAACATTGTTTTGGACAAAGTTGAATTGTAGGTGGTTGTGATGAGTCCAGAAAAATGAGAGGTTAAAGTGATACTGCATTTGATGCTGTAATGGTGTCATCTCTCTCTGGACTGAGATTTCTAATCTGTCACTTACTACAATTTCCCCTTAGACAGGGGCAGCCAACGAAGCTTGTGAGCCACACTGAGGCTTCGTTGTGACCACATCTTCCCAGCACCTGTGATCTGCTTGAGGACACAGCATTCTGGCCAGGCCATTGGAGATTTTAGAGGCAGGACATATGCTAAGTTTAAATATCTAAGGCAGGACTGGGAATGAAGAACCAAGGAAATGATCTTGACTAATAGATTGGTCCAGGTGCAAATGCAGACTTACAAACTATTGGCTGGCTCATGGGGAGATAGTATAGCCATTCAAAGAAATTCTTGGAAAAATTTTTAAAAGATTTATTTATTTATGCATAAAAGCTGGGGTGTAGGCCAGATGTGTGGGGTGGTGAGAGGGTTCACCAGAGACAGAGTGGGGAGCAGAACAGGCAGATCAACTGAAGTATACTGCTGAGGGGAGCAGCGGGCGAGGCAGGAGAGGTCTGCCAAGCCATGTGGGAATCTCCCTGGCTGGGTATCGGACTCGTGCTGCAGTGGCTCTGGATAGCTTCATAGTGCTGCACTTAACCCATTGTACCACCAGGGAGGCCCTTCTGAGCTTTTTTTTAATATTGCAATGACATGTCTACAGTCTTAAAAAATATAAACCCGTAACTGTATAGTTTGAGAGACACTGACCTGAACCAGAGTTTCAGACAGCAAATTTCTTCAAATATTAATAATAAAAGCTTTGTCTATTTTTGACCCTTTTATTGAAACATGAGATTGTTTACCTTAGCTTTCTTTGCTTTTTTGATATGAAAAAAACTTTAACTAGTATGAATATTTTTGATCTTTTTAGGATCCTTTGGTCTTTATATATCTGAATCTGTTGTTTTTTCCATGTTGTGATACTAAAGTCCTGATTATTTTGATAATTGTGTTTTTTCAGAACTTCTATAGAAATAATATGTTTCTCTTGCCAATTCCTTGGGGATGATTTGTGGTTTTCATTGAATAAAAAAATTCTTCTGGACCTCTATATCCTTGGGTGCTAATGAAAAACAGGCACATCAAACTAGTAAGTGTTAGTGTCAGGAAAACGGTAGTAGATTTAGAAACTTCTGGAAAGGTTGCTTATGTTTCCAGAATTCAAGGAAAAGACAGATTTTTTTTTTCCTGAAGCAGTAACCCAAGAGAATCCAGAATCCTATGAATTAAGGGAAAGTTTTGGGTTCTGAGAGAACAGTCTGACATTTATTTCTACAACTCAAGAAAATGTAAGAACTTTGATGGCTCTTTAAGAAAGAGAAGTGGGCCTTTATCCTCTGGGAAGGAATTCTGAGTTTAGGGACAGTGCTGGCTTGGTTTATAGAGTTCAAAGCACTTTGAATTCTGGCCTCGAAGCAGAGGTAAAAGAAGGGAACTGGATCATTTGGTGATTCAAGAGTTCAAACTTCAGCACTTAGCTCTGTAGTCAGAGTTTTTCTAAAATGAGGATATAATGATGTGACCATCCAGACTGTGGATACAGAATACAGATGAATACTGTCCAGGGAGAAGTGATGAAATAATCCAAAGTCCATGGGTTCCAATGAGTCACTGCCTGAGCCTCACAGAAGTCAGATGGCATGGACTACATACCCAGAGATGTGGTTGGGGCAGTCACTTCTGGGCTTAGCCAATTTCAGAGGAAAATAGATAGGAAAGATAAGCCAAGTTGAAATGGGCTATCTAGTCAGAAATAAGATCACATTTTAGAATGTGGATACTTAGACTATAAAACAAGTATGAAATACTTTATTAAAGCATTAAAGAGTATTTTATAAAAGGTAAGAATGAAATGATAACAGCTAACACTAATATAGTGCTTACTATATGCAGGCATCTTTCTTTGAAGCATCAACGGTTACAAATTTGCCCAGTACTCTATACAGAGTAAATATAGAGATGGAAAATTTGAACCCAGCAATGTGGGTACAGAGTCTGAGGAGTTTTACAGAGTGGGTACAGAAACACCAAGCCATAAAGGCATTCGATCCAGTCCTTTGTCCTTTCATTCTTAACTGCTGTAGTTTCTGATTTATTTTGTTTTATGCTAACCTGTTTACTTAGTGTTGTTTTCCCTATATTTTTTTTTGCTTTCTCAGTTTGTCATTTTCTCATCTCAGAGGAAAACTTAAGGGGAGAGTAAAGAGAGAGAGAGTGGCAGCATGTCCTCCAATAGCCTTTTCCAAATTATATTAGTTGAAGAGAGGGTTTTGTTGTATTGGTACTTAATAGCCAAAACAATAATAACAATAGTAGTAGTAGTAATGATAAACATCAGTGATCACCTGTTTATAGTCTGGTATCTTGCAATACACATAAACATAATAAAAGTGAAAAATCATCTTCCCCTTTCTTTACTCACGTGGTGATGAAGATTACAAAGATGACTAATGCTGCACTTTAGCTGAAGTCATGGATGTGGTCCTAAACACCAACTAATAAGTTTCTATTAAAATAAGATTGATTTGCTAATTGGGCACTAATGTTTTAAATGAAAACTGAGGCTATCTTGCCAGTGAGAAATTTCAGTTTCAGTTATATTCCAAAAAATACTGATTTTTATAATTTAGTTATCAGCTTGCCTGCTCTATTTAAAAACTCTAGAAATCCATTATAAAGAATACATCATTTCAAGCTGCATCTGCTTTTAAATCTGTTTTTGCTTTTGCTCAATGCTCAATAGCTTTTGTTTGGCTTTATTATAAAGTCCAAAAATATCTTTTATGTAGAAAAGGCAAGACGTAAGTCTCATGGCTGTTATAGTGGATTTTCATAAGAAACACATATATTCTTTTACCAGATTGCTGCTGGAGAGAAGATTCCTCTAAGCCAGGAAGAAATAACTTTGCAAGGTCATGCCTTTGAAGCTCGAATATATGCAGAAGATCCTGACAATAACTTCATGCCAGGGGCTGGACCGTTAGTGCATCTCTCTACACCTCCTGCAGATCTTTCCACTAGGATTGAAACTGGAGTACGGCAAGGTAAAGTGAAGGAAAACAAAAGCCCTCAGTCTTTTTGAATTTTTAGTGCACTCTTATTTTTGGGCAGGGTCTTTTTCCTGTGTCTTGTGGAAATGTGAGTTTGATATAAAGGTTTTAATTGACTTCTCTGTCATTTTTTCCTTCTGGGATAATTTTTTTTTTTTTAAGAATAGCTTGTAATTTTTTTTAAAGATTTATTTATTTATGCATACAAGCTGGGCCAGAGGTGTGGGGGTGGTGAAAGGATTCACCAGAGACGGAGCAGGGAGCAGAACAGGCAGATCTCCTGAAGTACACTGCTGAAGGGAGCAGCGGGCGAGGCAAGAGAGGTCTGCTGTGCCATGAGGGAAGCTCCCTGGCCAGGGATCGAACTCGTGCCACAGAGGCTCTGGATAGCTTCATAGTGCCGTGCTTAACCCGTTGCACCACCAGGGAGGCCCTGCTTGTAATTTTAAACAATACGCTCTTGTTTGAAACGCTTGGTCAAGCCTAAAGAAAAACATTTCATATGTACTTTTTTATATTTTTATTTTGCCTGGTTCAAAAGATGACTTAAGGTGACTGATGTCTGCTATACCCAGGCATTCTGCCTTTAAGGAGCTTAAAGTCAAACTGGAGAATTAGGGCCTCCCCCGTGGTGCAACGGTTAAGCACTGCACTGTGGAGCTGTCTGCAGAGGCGACTTGAGTTCGACGCCTGGCCGGGGAGAATCCCACATGGCGTGGCAGACCTCTCCTGCCTCGCCCACTGCTCCCCTCAGCATTGTATTTCTGATCTGCCTGTTCTGCTACCCACTCTGTCTCTGGTGAACCCTCTCGCTGCCCCATGCCTCTGGCCTGTGCCCCAGCTTGTATGTATAAATAAAAAATAAATCTTTAAAAAAAAAAAAAGTCAAACTGGAGAATTAGATGTAAACTTAGTACAAAATAAATTATAATAAAAGAAGCAAAAGTAAAAAAACAAAACTGTAGAAGAGCTATTACAGTTCAGTATATGATTAATAATAGTAGTCATAACTCATAAGCCCCACTTATTGTATACAGACACTGTTCTAGATGTTGTATCTATACGAACTCTTTTAACCCTGAGAGCTACCCTATGAGTATTATGGAAGTTTCAGGTGTACAGTCTGTATATACTTCATCATGATTCCCACCAAAAGTCTTGTTTCCATCCACCACCATAGAATGGATCCCCTTTGCCCATTATATACAGCCCACAACCCCTTTCCCTCTGGTAACCACCAGTCTATTCTCTGTGTCTATGTGTTTGCTTACTTGTTCATTTGCTTTGCTTCTTTGTATTCCATATGAGTGAAATCAGTTGGTATTTGTCTTTCTCAATCTGAATTATTTCAGTTAGCATACTATTTTCAAGTTCCATCCATGTCACAAATGGCAAGGATTCATCTTTTTTTAAATAGTCAAGTGGCATTCCACTGTGTATGTATAGTGCATCTTTTCTCTCCATTCATCTGTTCTGGGACATTTAGATTATTTGCATATCTCGGTTATTGTAAATAATGCTGCAATGAAAACAGGGGTCCAAATATCTTTTCAAACTAGTGTTTTCATGTTCTTTAGATAAATAACACTGGTCAACAAATTTTTACAAAAGTCATGTTACTGAAATAAAATTAGTCATTTCCTATCAATTTGTATGTGTTCAACACAAATATGACAGTCAAATTCTAATTTTGTCTCTAGGTTTTTTTTTGTAATCTGCGATAAATTGATGCTTACATGACAAAATGCACGCCAATAGGCCTACGGTTAATACCTGTAAAAACTCAAGTTATAGACCACTTCTTAGATTTCTTCACTTGTCTCTTGTACAGCTGTTCAGGAATAGAATAGATAGAAGATGGTTTCCATTATGCAAAAGCACAGCCTTAAGACTCAGTTTCAAAAAGTCTAGAAATAGTCTACATTCTTGTGGGTCATGAGTGATTTCTAAGGCATTCATGAGGCTCTCAATATCGGAACAGAATATCAGAGTACTTTCCTTTCTGAAGAAAGGCTCCAACTGCTGGTGGCGCTTTCCATATAAAGTAATTGTGACATCTTCTTCTAGAAGATTCCGTTGTTGGAGTCTTGATCCTAGCAATTCTGCCTTGTTCTTGGATAAGTCCAAATCATAAACCAGGTCATTGAGTTCTTCCTGTGTTAGTAGTCCATGTGGGGTTGATGATGCACCACAGTGAAAATCTGGATCACTGCATGCTGATGGAACAGGAGAAGAACAGGTCGGCTCACCCTTGTCCTCATCAGATGAATCAAGAGAATATTCTGCTGGAGGTTCTGGAATAGGAAGTCCCTCACCATGTGGAACTGGTCTCAATGCAGATGGAATGTTTGGGTAGACTATTCTCGACT
>PVIJ01023765.1:0-13635 GCA_004024925.1 Scalopus aquaticus
GGTGGGAGAGAGACAATCAGTGGGGGGGGAGGGGGGGAGGAAGGAGCTGGAGGGAGGGAAGGGAAAGGGCACAAAATGGAATAGAAAAGAACACAAGGGACCATGGAGATGGATCACGGGTGAATTGGTGGTGGGCTACCCTAGGGGAATACAAAATGTAAAAGACATAAATAACAATAAAAATATATATTAAAAAAAATAAATAAATAAATAAATAAAACCCGAAAAAAAAAAAAAAAAAGAAGCATGCTTTAATATATAAAGCATCATGCTAGAAATGTACAACAGACATTTGCACTCCAATTTCACTTCATTACCCCCTATTATATAAGTTAAATATCAGAAATTTGCATTTGTAACGGCCTGTACAGCTACCAGAAGTCCTATGTTCTAATTCAGTGTGATGAGATATACAGGGAAGGCTGGCTACAAATTTGTGAGTGTGCTTCCTTCATGACAAATGAAAAGGAGAGAAGCCTTTGGTACTACACTTTGTCCTTCTTACATCCTTGAACATGAACATGAAGACTAAACTGCACACCCATATTCCAAACATAAGGTGACAAACTTGGAACCAACCAGAAAAGGAAAAAGCATAATGGAATAGAAAGACAAAAGAGCTTGTTTTATTGGTGATATTGTAAAGCTGCTGCCAAATCAGAAACCATCTACTTCATACATTCTGCAATATGACCTAATCCCATGTATATTTTACGGTTGAATTCTTACATGCAGGCTGAAGAATTTTCCAAATATACAGCATCTATGACCATAAATCAAGGTTAACAATGATGATTCCATAATACCATACAAATTTTAACTCAGTTGAAATTATAGAGTTTGTGAAATTCTGATCTAATGGCCAACAAAGGTATGTCACATAAGATATTCTGCAGTGTCAAGAAAGTAATGCTTATCAGAGTATGTTTTGAAAAATCAACCATCCTGGGTGGTGACATGATTCTGAACATTATTGTATAAACTAGAGCACTTGGAGAGATCATTTTAACTATTACATGATACAACAAATGAATCAAACTGTCTTGAACAAACTAGGCTAGTTTCACTAGTTTGGATCTAGAGTTGATATTCTGCTTGGGTGTCTTTGATGAAAAATATAGATTGATATTTGAAAGTAAATATTTTTTTTTAACCTGGAAAGCAAATAAAGTGTTTTCAGAAATAAGGAGTATCAAAACATATTTTGACATTTCTGCAAGTCCCCTGTACTTCTCTACTGCATTTACACTTCTCAATTTGTAATCCAGGTGGTTTGTGTCCATTTCTGCAGTGGGAATGTTGACATCTATCCTTCTTGTGCTAAATATTTGAGATCTCATGACACTCATGTTTATAGGTAGAAACTGCTCTCAACAATTGAGAAAAGTTAACGTTTCTGAAAAATAACAAGCAACAGATAAAGAAAATCATTAAGCAGATGACAATTTTGGATAATTCATTAACTTTTTATAAGAGACACCCATTTTCCAAATATTGTAGTTTCCATATTTAAAAGTCCCATGGAAAATAGGAGACAAAGAATAAACAGATGATTGTTTATAGCTCATGTTGATTGCTCAGTTCTGATTTAGCACAGATTGACGAGACTAAAGATTCTAGTTAATGAAAACAACCATGTGTAAATTTAACCTTCACCCAAAATATATCCATCAATTTTACTATACAGATGTATTTGACTGATTTATTTAACAATTAAAGGAAATTTGAAATTAATAATGGTTTCAAGGGCTTTACATGAAAATGCTTCATCGTTGCCCTAACAGATTAACACTTATTCTATAACAAAAAACATAACTTTTTTATGTTGTTGTACACAGATTTTCAACATCACACCAAGTTTTGATAACACTAGTGGTGTGAGTGAACATTCTCAATCTAGGCCTTACGAACTATTTCTTTATTATTTCAACCCAATTTTGATAAATGTCTTTGCATTAAATTAATGACTCCAATTCTTTAAATGTTTAAATACTATTTCTTGATTTTCACGACTCAAATGTTTAAAGTTTTATTCGTCTGTATTATAAATATTTGTCATTTATAGAGTAATATTGACATTTTCTATTTTCAAAATGAAAGAACCTCCTATCGTATATTTTTAGAAATGATTGTGTGTGTGTGGCGTCATATCTGCTTTCCTATTGAGGAGATAAAGTTTGGCCAAGCAGTGTTTTATTATTTATTAATCTCTATCAGACCTTGAAGTGTTTATTTTTATCAGCATTCTTGTCACATTAAAGTAAGATTATTACAGCTCCCTCAGCTGGTTTGCCTGATAAGAATTTGTTTGAACTTCAATTGGCAAGGATTCATTTTTGTGAAAGTGGATATTTTTTTTAAACTCATTTTCTGCACTCTTTGTCACTTGCTGTTGCAACAAAATACTTCAGAATTACCTCTCAATGTTGAAACCACTCTGTAGCTTTTGTCCAGGACATTAAACAAACTTCTAGATGTCATGTAGCTGTGAAAATAGAATTTTCTGTTTCTGATATGTGCAGTATTTGGAGACATAAAACTTCTTAGGTTTTATGCATGCAATCTTTGGGAACTTCTATTGCTTAAGTATGTACAACAGAGGGTTTAACTGCATCCAGGCCTAAATGTTAGTTCATTGTGTGCTGTCTGAAGGGCTGTTCAGTTCCACTCCACAAAGAATTTTGCAGAAGTTAAATATGTACTTTAGGCATAAAGTTCCTAAGGAAAAATCAAACAGAAAATCAGAGTAAAGTTAATGGCCCTTCTAATTTCAAGTCTATATGTTTAGTTTCCAAGTTATATCTGATGTTAACAAACTGCTTCTTTATAGAGCAGTATAAAAAATAGAGGTCTATGTATCAGAATATTTAAGATGATTTATTATTATTCTTTGTCACTACCTGGTTTACTTTGCAGCAGCTCCATTTTCAATTTTAGTTTTGTTTTTGTTATTGCTTTTCTCATCCCTAACAAATTGTCATTCAGTGTGTGAGAAATCTGAGGCACAGAGAGAGACATTTGTGGAAATCAGGGACATAATTTTCACCACGGACAAACTATGAAAAGCTGACTATGAGCTACATAGCTTTCAATCTATGATAGATAATCTTTAAATTTAATGCAGTACAACAGCTGAAATGGTTTACCGTAATCTAGCCCTTAACTTTCTTTTAACTTTAATTTTTAGTAATTCCGCTTTTTTTTTTTTTTTCCTATTCTCTTCTCATTTGTGTTCTACAAGTGAACCAGATTCCTTTGGACTAACTGGTGATTTTATACCAAGTCCCTGATTTCAACCCCTACACTTCCTGAAAATTCTCTAATTCTGCATCTCTTCCCTTCCCTAAGAGAATTAACCCCTATGTTTGCAATAAATCATTTTTTAATGTTAGCTATAGCACTTGCTGTTGCCTACAGTTTTTCCAGCTTAAAATAATATAAAAATTGCCATTTCATATGCAATGTTTTTTCGAAAGACTATTAAATTTGAAACCAAAGAAATTGAGGAGAGAGGGGTATATGAGGATTTCTCCATCCTGAGCTAGAGGACAGCCTTGTTTGTGTTATATTGTAGCAATGCAACTGGTTAAATGATTACAACTTAAATTTTGAGTTTCAAAACATATGTTGAAGCAACTACAGCTTTAGGTCAGTAAGTCATATGCCTATAAAATTATATCAATATTTGCCTATGTTGCTTAATAAACATTTGATCCTAAAGAAGGCCAGAGGCTGGTCCAAAGTTTCCATGCTACTTCTTTCTGTCATGTCACCTGAGACTGAAGGATACTCAACTAGCAGAAATACTCCCATTTAGAGAACACTATTAGAGAACTTTGCCACAGAAACCTGATAAAAAGGATTAGCATAGTATAATTCTTGACCTCTTCGTGTACCTTGTAGCAGGATTTCTACCAGAAGGGCTGTTATCCCAACTAGCCTACCTGAAGACAGTAAGACAGAGCAAAGAGAATTATCCAAGTGATTGGTTTTGCTGAAATTTATTTTTTGCTGTGACCAGTGATTTATGAATACAGAACTGAGGAAAACAAATATCTTTAAGATTATAAAAAGTATATTCAATGCCTCACAATGAAATTTGTGTGAGAAACTGCAGGAACATGTGACAATCAGTAGGAGATAAAATGATCAATCAGGAGGACACAGAGAAATAGTGCACACATTATTCTCCTGGCTCTTTAAATTAAAATTCTAGACAATCAGAGTCCCTCGTCCCAATAAGCAAAACAAACACACACACAAAGACCAACAAAAAAGCAACCCAGAAAAGTCATAAGTATTCTTTCTTGAAAGTCATGTCCATGGAAATGTAGCCTGGGGAAAGGCAAGAGTGATCTTCTAATAAAACAGGTTAGCTTGCATTTTCACTTGCTTCATTGAAGAGGTCAAAGCAGACCCCTTTAATTGAGGTATAGAAATTACAGAGTCCCCCAACTCTACTATGAAGTAGAAATTCCAGAAGCGGGACTTATGTTCAAATAAATTAACAGGGAGCTGTTTTCATGGTGTTGTATTGTCATAGAAACCCCAGAACTATATACAAAAAAGAGGTCTTATGATTGTTCTATTAATATAGAAAATTTCAGACTGTCATAAAAATGACAGAAGTAATTTTGACCTCTAAAGCTATATAGTACCCATTAGGGAATACTCCCCCATGTCAACCAGGGACTCTGGAGAATTGGAATATCCTCAGTCATAAAGGCTGGCCAAGGTTCTCACTCAGTAAATAAGGGAAACACAAAATCCTGTTCAACAAGCTCTGGTATTTGCTTTGACCTATAAGAATTTTTAATATAGAATTCCTTCTGCCTTTATCTAAGTAAGAGATTTAGTGTGCTTACAGTTTCTGTGGTGTCTATGTATATTTTTGCCATAGTTTACAATATCAATGCTAGATATAATTAAGAGGAAGAACCTTGACCAGATATATTGCTGGTTTAATTTTCTAAGCAATTATTAGATATTGTTTTGTAGGTTCTCTGGGGGTTATTTATGATTTTATATTTCAGAGTTACACTAAAGTTGAGAGAGTCTTAAAAAATTGTTTAAGGAAAAAATACATTTATGTGTGAGGTCATGTGCTCTAAGGAACCAAGAAGTAACCTGTGAATACTATCTTTTTTTCTAAGAATCGTTTTGCTCTAGTTTCTATTAATAGAAATTACTCCCCATACTACTTAGGATTAGTAATGTGATCAGTGCTGTGAAAACTATAATATTCAAGGCCCTGGACAAAATGATTAAAGGGAGAAGTGCTTGTCCCTTGAACCATGGCAATTGGAATTCATCCATAGAATTTTAGTTCCTGAGATTTCAAGGTATTCTTCTTTCCCTCTGGGTAAAATTTTGAAGATAAGAACTCAAGAACTACAAGAAAGCATACTGAAGAACATTAAGAAAACCATGAGCATCAAGAATTTAAAAAAGAGATACATAGGATACTTTGAATGTCTAGTCCCTTAGAGACCTAGGACTCTCCATTTCCTAAAGTGCTGCCTTTACTTCTTTGAGTTATCCAGAGTTCTCCAAATAAAGTCTGTGTTTTTAAAAGTAATTCTTTCTTAGTTCATGTTCAATTTAGTTTTTATCACTTACAACTGAAAGAATCCTGAAAAATGGAATTAACTTCAAACTTCAACATCCTTAGATTCTACAATACTATGTTTGTTACTAGAATATGTCCTTGACTATTTCAGTATTCAATAAATATTAAAAGGTTACTAATAAAAAGTAACTCTTCCATGATTAAATTTGTCATTGGTCTTTCAGACTGTACTATATTTAGTGATTCAATCATTATAATCACCTGAAATAGCTATCTGTAAAAATGAAAGAGATGAAAACATGGGATTAAGGAGAATGATTTCCTGTCCTTATTCGTCTCCTTTAATCCACTTAAAATAATCTACAAGATCAAAAATTATGGAAGTAATATAGTTGAATATAATATTTTCACTAAACCAATCTTTATGAAGGATAACATTGCATCTGCTTTTATTTAACAATGTCCTATAAAAGACACTTTAACATTTCTGGAACTCATAAATGATTTTAATTCTGCTATTTGCTTTCTTGTCATCCTGGGCTTCTGATCTCTCCTCTCGCAGTCTCAGTTTTCTCATCTATAAAAATGTATATGAGAGAGTGACAAATTTTAGGTATTCAATGAATATTTACAATCTCAGTGTGCAAAGAGTTGGCAAAACGAAGCAAGTAAGGATTCACATGTCCAACTACCACTGAATATGTGAACTAAAACCAGTTACTTTACTTTATCTGAACCCCTTATGGGTGGTGTGATTATTATCTTTGGATCTCCCATTTCCATCAGTCTTGATATTACTGTAATATTTCTTTACCTTCACACTTTTTCAAGGAAATAATTTCAAGTGCTAAATATGATTACAAAGCAGAGAAACTTAAGTTACTGTAATATACTGTTTGAGGCATTTTATAAAATAACTTAAAAACAGTGGCTATATATGTGAGGAGACTTCATATCCCTACAATGGTCATTGTCTGTGTGTGTGTGTGTGTGTGTGTGTATGGAATCCATATATTATATATTATTATTATATATTTACTTATATTACTTATATTTACATATATATTTACTTATATTACTTATATTTACTTAACAAATATATAGGTAAAAGTACTAGGTAAATAAACTCTGGATAGTGGTAAGATTGACAAGAAGTTTTCGGAAGAGTGATTATGAAGATAGAAATTGGATGATATAGATAAAGAATCAGCTCCCATTTTTAAGATAGAAAAAGTGGTGTTATTATTTCAAAAAAGGAGATAAACTTACAGCCCAATTCTTGACTAATTTGCATGCTGCATATTTATGGAAAATGGGAACTGGAATTATTTATCACTCGGTAATTAAGAATAAATGGTATTATAGCAAGAAGAACTGGACAAATAGTTGTTTTTTTTCCTGACTTGAATGGCAAAGTGGAGAACAATCAAGGACAGTAAGAAAGGAAATAGACAATTTACAGTAGTCTAGACTAGGATAATGGAATCAAGGATTAGATGATAAGAGCGAAAACATTGAGAAGTAAATAATAAATGTTTTTAAAATTTTATTTTGAAGGATATCAGAAAGGGATTTGTTGGTTTGTGTGACAGAGATAAAAGAAAGTACAACATCAATATTTATTCTAGAATTGTGGCTTAATCAAGTATGTGCAAAGCAGAGAATAGAATTGAGAGAATAGGTCAAGAGTGGAAGAAGGAAATATTTTCCTATTTAGGTGTATAAAAGGTGGAGAATTCAAATAAAAAGATGTAATATATTATATGGAGCCAAGAGGAAAATTAGAGCTAATATATGAATTTGGAAATTATTGCTACATATATAGTGTTTGAAGACCTAGAACATTTTTTTTTTTTTTTTAGGTGTTGTGCTTGGTATCATTATTTATTTATTTTTATTTTTATTTTTTTTTTTTTTAATTTTTTTTTATTTTTTTTACATACAAGCTGGGGTACACGCCAGAGGCGTGGGGCGGCGAGAGGGTTCACCAGAGACAGAGTGGGGAGCAGAACAGGCAGATCAGAAATACACTGCTGAGGGGAGCAGCGGGTGAGGCAGGAGAGGTCTGCCGCACCATGTGGGATTCTCCCTGGCTGGGCGTCGAACTCGCTTCTCCGCTGCCAACAGCTCCACAGCCAAGCGCTCAACTGCTGCGCCACCAGGGAGGCCCTATTTTTATTTTTATTGTTATTTATGTCTTTTACATTTTGTATTCCCCTTGGATAGCCCACCACCAATTCACCCGTGATCCATCTCCATGGTCCCTTGTGTTTTCTTCTATTCCATTATGTGTACTTATCCTCCCCACCCCCACCTCACCCCACCCCACTGAGTGTCTCTCCTATTTGGTTTCCCTATAGTCCTGTTATAAGTGAAACCATTCGATATTTTTCTTTTTCTTTCTGGCTTATTTCACTGAGTATGATTCCCTCTAATTCCATCCATGTCGCTGCAAATTGCATGTGTTTATCTTCTTTGAATGCTGAATAGTATACCATTGTGTATATGTACCCCATCTTCTTGATCCAATCATCTATTTTTGGACATCTGGGTTGCTTCCGTACCTTTGCTATTGTGAGCAGTGCCTCAATGAACATATGGGTGCATGTATCCTTTCAGATTGGTGTTTTTGTGTCTTTTGGGTAAATTCCCAAAAGTGGTATTGCTGGGTCGTATAGGAGCTCCATGTTGAGCAGTTTGAGGAATCGCCGTACAGCTTTCCATAGTGGTTGGCACCAGTTCACATTCCCACCAGCAGTGTAGAAAAGTTCCTTTTTCTCCACATCCTTTCCGGGATTTGTTGTTGCCTGTATTTTTAATGTGTGCCATACTCTCAGGTGTGAGGTGGTATCTCATAGTGGTTTTGATTTTCATTTCCTTGATAATAAGTGATATTGAGCATTTTTTCATGTATCTGTTGGCCATCCGCTTTTCTTCTTTGGAGAACTGCCTTTTGAGCTCTTCTGCCCATTTTTTGACTGGGTTATTGGCTTTGTTTTTGTTGAGTTGTGTGAGTTCCTTGTAAATTTTTGTTATCAGTCCTTTTTCAGATGTATTGTGGGCAAAATCTTTTCCCAGTTGGTAGGGTGTCTGTTAGTTTTGGTTAATGTCTCTTTTGCTGTACAGAAGCTTTTTATTTTGATGTAATCCCATCTGTTTATCTTGTCTTTCACTTCCTTCACTTTGAGGGATGTGTCTTTCAAGATTTTGCTGAGATGTATGTCATGCAGATTTTGCCTATATTTTCTTCTATACATTTTATGGTTTCAGGTCTTACATCCAGGTCTTATATCCATTTTGAGTTGACTTTTGTGCAGGGTGTGAGGTAGTAGTCTAGCTTCATTTTTTTGCATGTGGCTGACCAGTTTTTCCAGCACCATTTATTGAATAGACTGTCCTTGTTCCACTGCATTTTCTTTGCTCCTTTGTCAAAGATTAGTTGTTCATAGATATGTGGCTTTAATTCTGGGTATTCTGTTCAGTTCCATTGGTCTTTCTGCCTGTGTTTGTTCCAGTACCATGCTTTTTTAATTATTATGGCTCTGTAGTATAGTTTGAAATCAGGGAGTGAAATTCCTCCGTTTTCTTTCTTTTTAGTTAGTAGGGCTTTAGCTATGCGAGGTTTTTTGTGGTTCCATATGAATTTCATCAGTAGTCAATCTATTTCTTTGAAGAATGTCATTGAGATTTTTATTAGAATAGCATTGAATCTGTAAATTGCTTTTGGTAGGATTGCCATTTTGATAATGTTAATCCTTCCAATCCATGAACAAGGGATGCCTTTCCATATTCTTGTGTCTTCTTCTATTTCTTTCAACAGAGTTTTGTAGTTTTCTTTGTATAAGTCCTTTATGTCTTTTGTTAGATTTATTCCCAGATATTTGAATTTTTTGGTTTCGATTTTGAAGGGGATATCTTCTTCTTCAGATTGGGTGTTTGCATAGACGAATGCTACTGACTTTTGTGCGTTGATTTTGTATCCTGCTACTTTACTGAACTGGTCTATTATTTTGAGTAGTTTTTCTTTGGAGTTTTTAGGGTTTTATATATATATATATTATCATATCATCTGCAAATAGAGACAGTTTAATTTCTTCCTTTCCTATTTGGATCCCTTGAATCTCTTTCTCTTGTTTAATTGCTCTGGCTAGGACTTCCAGTATTATATTGAAAAGTAATGGTGAGAGTGGACATCTTTGCCTTGTTCCTGATCTTAGTCAAATGGCCTTCAGCTTCTCACCGTTGAGTATAATATTGGCTGTGGGTTTGTCGTATATGGCTTTTTTTATGTTGAGGTATGTTCCTTCTATCCCAAGGATTTCAAGGGCTTTTATCATAAATGGGTGTTGCACTTTGTCAAATGCTTTCTCAGCGTCTATTGATATGATCATATCGTCTTTATTTTTCTTTTTGTTGATGTGTTGGATTACATTGATTGATTTTCGGATGGTGAACCATCCTTGTGTCCCTGGAATAAATCCCACTTGGTCGCGGTGTATTATCTTATGGATGCATTGTTGGATCCTATTGGCCAAGATTTTAATAAATATTTTTGCATCAGTATTCATTAGGGAGATTGATCTGTAGTTTTCTTTTTTTGTATTGTCTTTGTCTGGTTTTGGTATTAGAGTAACATTTGCTTCATAGAATGTGTTTGGTAGTACTCCTTCTTTCTCGATTTTTTGAAAGAATTTGTGTAATATAGGGACTATTTCGTTTTTGAATGTTTGGTAGAATTCATTTGTGAAATCATCTGGTCCTGGGCTTTTGTTTTTGGGGAGGTTTTTAATTACTGTTTCAATTTCACTGCTTTTGATTGGTCTGTTTAGGTGTTCTATATCTTCTTTGTCTAGTTTTGGGTGATTGTATACTTTTAGGAATTTGTCCATATCCTCTAGGTTGTTATATTTGTTTCCGTTTAGCTGTTTATAGTAATCTATGATTATTTTTTTTTTTAGTTTTGCTGTGTCCGTTGTGATTTCTCCTTTTTCATTTATGATTCTATTTATTTGTGTTTTCTCTCATTTTTTCTTTGTAAGCCTGGCTAGTGGTTTGTATTTTGTTTATTTTTACAAAGAACCAGCTTTTAGTCTTGTTAATCTTCTGGATTGTTTTTTTTTTTTATTTCTATTTCATTTAGTTCTGCTTTGATTTTTATTATTTCCTTTCTTAAATTGTCTTTTGGGGTTTTTTGTTGTTCATTTTCTACTTCTTTGAGATGTGAGATTAAATTGTTTCTTTGGGTTGTTTCTTGTTTTTTGATGTGAGCTTGTAATACTATATATTTTCCTCTTATTACTGCTTTTGCTGTACCTAGACGTTCTGGAAAGTTGTGTCCTCGTTGTCATTCAGTTCTAATTATTTTGTAATTTCTTCTTTGATCTCTTCATTCGTCCATTGGTTTTCCAGTAATGTGGGTTTCAGTCTCCATGAGGTAAGGAGGTTTCTTTTTCTCTTTTATGGTTTATTTCCAGTTTGACTCCTTTATGATCGGAGAAGAAGGCTGGTACGATTTTGATCTTAGTGTATTTGTTGAGGTTTGTTTTGTGGCCTAATATGTGATCAATCCTGGAGTATGTTCTGTGTGCACTTGAGAAAAATGTGTATTCAATTTTTCGGGGGTTAAGTGATCGATAGATATCTGTTAATCCCATGTGTTCTAGGTCCTTATTTAGAGCTTTAATGTCCTTGGTTACTTTTTGTCTTCTTGATCTGTCCAATAGAGAAAGTGGGCTGTTGAAGTCTCCTACTATGTATGTATTTTCTTTAATGTCTGTTTTCAGGGATGAATATAATTGTCTGATATATTTTGGTGCTCCTTCATTTGGGGAGTATATGTTGATGATTGTTATATCCTCCTGTTTTATTGTCCCCTTTATCATGATGTAGTGACCAGCTCTGTCTTTTTTTACCTTTTTGAGTTTGAAGTCTATTTTATCTGATATAAGTATAGCTGTTCCTGCCTTCTTTCTTGGTCCCTTTGCTTGTAGGATTGTTTTCCATCCTTTAACTATTAATCTCTGTTTATCTTTCACAATTAAGTGTGTTTCTTGTAGACTGCAGAAGGTTGGGTTCTGTTTTTTGATGCATCTTGCTGTGCTGTGTCTTTTAATTGGTTTGTTTAGTCCATTTACATTTAGAGTTAATATTGATATACTATCATCCATATTTGTCTTTTTTATTTTTATTTTTTTTTACCTTTTTGGGATTCTAGTCCTTACCTAATTCCGTATTTCCTGGTGTTTCCTCTGTTGGTTTTGTCTTCATGGTTTCTTGTAGTAAGTTTTGGAGTGGGGGTTTGGTAGTGATGAATTTCTGTAGTTTCTGTTTGTCAGACAAGGTCCATATTCTTTCTTCGTAGAGGAAGGAGAGTTTTGCAGGGTAGAATATTTTTGGTTGACATTTGTTGGCATGTAGTATATTACACATGTCTCTCCATTTTCTTCTTGCCTTTAATGTTTCTTCAGAGAAATCTGATGTCAGCCTGATTGGCGTGCCTTTGTAGGTTATTTGTTTCTTTGTCCTCGTCATTTTCAATATATTTTCCTTGTCTTGAATTCTCGATAGTTTTACTATCATATATCTTGCTGTTTTTTTCCTTTCATTGTGATAATTTGGAGATCTTCTGGCTTCCTGTATGTCGATTTTTGTTTCCTTTTTCATGTTTGGAAAGTTCTCTTCAATTATCTCCTTGAGAAGTTTCTCTGTTCCTTTGTCTCTCTCCTCTCCTTCTGGGCTTCCTATGATTCTGATATTTCCTTTTCTCATGGTGTCAGATAGTTCCTGAAGCTTTTCCTCATTCTTCTTCCTTTGTTTTTCTTTTTCCTTTTCTGTCTTGATTCTTTCAGTATCTTTATCTTGCAGAGTACCTACTCTTTCCTCCATGTGTTTTAATCTACTTTTATGGCTCTCTACTGATGTTTGTTAATCCTCCATTTCCTTCATTTTCTTCTTTATGTATTCATTCTCATTTTTCAGTTCTTCATTTATATTCCTCAGTTATTTGTTCTTTTCATTTAATTCTATTATTTTTTTTTTATTATGGCAATTCTGAATTCTTTGTCTGTTAGGCAGATGTAATCTTCTATGTCCATATTATTGGGTTCTGAAAAGGGATTTTCTTTCTGTGGTGTATTGTTTTGAGGGTCATTTGTAATTTTTTTTCTTCCTGTTGTTGGCCTTCTGCTTTGCTCTGATTGTTGCATTCCTGTGCTGTTGGTGCTGGCAGGCATGGTTCTTGATTCTACTTGCTGAGGAGTGTTTGTGGTTTCCTAATGTCTGAGTTGCCTTGGCTGTGGCTGGGTATCTCCCGGATTTTCTTTTTTCTCTGTTGAATTTCTGTATTTTGTGGAGTGTCTCCAATGTGTTTCCGGTTCTGGGTGGAATTAGGGTAGAAAAAGGGGTGGTGGATTGTAGTTTTAAAATGTGTGTGTGTGTGTGTGTGTGTGTGTGTGTGTGTGTGTGTGTATTAATAATGAAATATTAAAGTAGAAAAAAAAATAAAAAAGGTATTGGGTAAATGTAAGCTTGGGGAGAGTTTTGCAGTCCTTTTGCTTTTAGGTTTTGGGGTTTCTGGGTAGGCCCTCTGCTAGGGTTCAACCCTCCTTTCCAGTGTCAGATGTTGCTGTTGTCCTACTGTTGCTGCTGTCGTTTTATAGTTGCTAGTAGTCTTTCTGTTCTTTCTCTCTCCGCCCCCCTTTTTATTTTTCTTCTTCCCCTCAGTGTTTGCTTGGGGGTTTTCCCTGCCCCTGTGGTTATGTCTGGTGGGGAGGGGTCGAGAGTTCCTGATCTTAAGTTTCTTTTCTGCTGCTTGGGCCCCACTTCTCCACAAGGGGGTGCAGGGGTGGAGGTTGTGGGCAGCTGTTGGTGCCCGCCTAGGTTCTGGGGGGGCACTGTGCAACCTCCTAGAAGTTGGGTCCACAGCAGGGGGTGGGGGGAGCTCTATTTTTATTTCTGTAGCCCTCCTGTGTGCCAAGATGCAGACACTTTGTGGAGGAGGGTGTGGTTGGAGACAGTTCCAGCAGGAGTCTGTATCCCGGGTCAGGTTACCTCCAGTCAGGTTAGAG
>PVIJ01023766.1:0-13635 GCA_004024925.1 Scalopus aquaticus
AGAGGGCCCCACAGCACCCAAGGGAGACGACTGCAGGGCAGCCCGGGAACGGGCTGTACAAGACACGCGTGGACCCCTCTCGGGGTGCAGGTAAGAGTCTCGAGGACAAGCGAGCAGCTGGCCCCACCACCTCTCACGTAGCACCTGGTGTCACCCCAAATGCTGCCAGCCAGCACCCCAGCTCCTGCACTCACCTCCTTGCCCACCACCCGCAGGGACCTGAAGTAGGAGTAGAAGAAGCTATCCCTGAGCACCAGGGGGCTGCGGATGGCCAGCTCCCGCAGAAAACGGTCCTCCGCGCTGGCGCCCTCCCGGAGGGCCCAGGGAGACTGGGGGCTGCGCGCCAGGTCCAGCAGGGCGGCCACCGTCTCCTCCGTGGGGCTCGTGGCCTCCTCGTCCTCCCTGGGGACCAGCTCCTTCCATGTCCGACAGGTTTGAGGGAGAAAACGGGACTTGTTCTGCAGGGGCGGAGAGGCAGAGTGCTGGTTGGGACACGGTTCCCGCAGGATCTGAAACGCTCAAACCAGCAGACGGTGAAACGGGGCAGTGGGGGAGGGCGGCTGGACATCTAGCCGGTGAGTGAGCGATGCTTTTGACGGTTTTAGCTGGAGCTGTCACCTCGGGCAAGGGAAGACTCGGATTACAAAGGTCCGTGCGGCCTTTAGGAGTTTACTCTCCAACTGGCAGCCTTGCAGGTGCCAGCAGAGCGATGAGACACTACACGTAAAATGCACAAGCCCAGAGCCGCGGCGCGTGGAGAGCAAAGACGCGGCAGCAAGGCTGAAAGGCCAAGTCGGGGCTTTTCCGGGCCGTGTGTGGGAGATGGGAGAAGCGGCTCCGGAGCTGCCTTCTCAGCCCCTTCCTCCGGGAGACCGACATGTGATAAAACCCTCAACCTCGGCACAAGCCAGGCCTGAGTGAATAAAGGACCCCCGACTGGCCTCTCCCTTCTCCCTCCCGGGAAATGGGACCACACACCCTCCCTGGGCACTGAAGAGTGTGCGGGCCCCGCGGGGGCCCCAGCTTCCCACCATGTCCCCCCAGGAACCACTGGAGACCCAAAAAGTTCCGAGGCACACTTGAGAAGTGGGCGCCCCTTCTCGGTCCTGCTGCTCCTTCCCTCCGGCCAGACACCTCCCAGGACTAGCAGCACAGGAGGAAGGAGCCGCCCCTCCCGAACCGCGGGCCCCACCTGCCTGCTGCACCCCATGTCCTTCTGCCTCCAGCGCCTGGGGCAGGCGCGCTCCAGCTTCCAGAGCTGGGTCCCCCCCCCCCAGGATGCCACAGGAGCGGCTCAGAGACAGGAACGAAGGCTCGAGGCGCGTCTCCGGACCCACCCGCCTCTAGGCGACAGACCGAGTGGGGGCGGGACCCCGACCACCCCCCACGCAGGCCCGGGGGCTCCTTCTGTGTTCTTTGGCTCTTCACGCGACGGGTTTCTCTCCCCAGAGAGCCTGGAATCTCTGCTAGCGGGAGGTCCGGCCCCAGGTCCCTGCCCTCCCCCTGGATGGGCGCCCACAGGTGCAGGGTCCCGGTCCCCAAAAGCCCCACCCCCGCCGCCAGGTCGGGCCCCTCCCGAAACGCCCAGATCCGCACCTCCCCTCCGGCTTCTCTCGGACCAGCTGGCTCCCGGGGCGCCCTCAGCCCCCCCGCCCCCTGCCCCGGCCGTGCCTGCCCGGCCCCCGGCCCGCCCGGCGCCCGCACCCAGCTGCCCACGCCGCACGGGAACTCGCGCAGACACAACAGCCGCAGGTGCTCGCGGACCGCCGCGCTCACGGTGCTGCGCGGCGCCTCCATGGTGCGCCGCTGCCAGGCAACGGCCGGGACGCGGGACGGGGCGGCGCAGGCCGCGCAGAGCCGAGCTCGGGAGCCAACTGCTCCGCGCCCGCAAGCCGAGGCCCCGCCCGGCCGCGAACCCCGCGCCTTTCCCTCCTGACCCCGCCGGCGCAAAGGGGGCCACAGACCGCTCCCCGCCAGCCCTGGACGCGTCGCCTCCCGCCGGACTTCACTCCGAGCACCTTCCAAGGAAAGCGCGGGCCTCGTCCCCAGCCGAGCTGGAAAGGAGAAAAAGGCCAAGGTCCAACCCGCTGCACCCTTAGTCCGTGGACTCCAGCGTGGATCTCCCTAACCTGAGGGGGGTTTAATCACCCTCTACCGACCCATTGTTTCAGCGCAGAGACACCGTTTCAGGCCACCCAGGCCGCTCAGCTCTCCATCCTCAGGGCACCCCAGTGGAGGAGGGGGGTAGAGGGGGGGACACTTGGTTGGGGTGTTGGGAGCTGGCTGGTGAACTTCACGGGACAGGCTGACTCTGTTTCCCATAACTGGGGGGCGCAACATTTTAGTCAGCCGTTGCTTAAAGAGCAGGACACGTCCTCAAACGCAGACTAAGCCACTGTGAATGCTGCGTGTCACTGCGCAGCGCCCGGCGGTCCCGCTGCTCTGCACCAGGCTAGGTCCGGGGAGCACTGGCTCCGTGGTACAATTCACCTCAATTCGCATCCCATAAACCCAGCCATTTAAAGTGTACAGTTCCATGGAGCTTGGCGTCGTCACTGTGCACCACCATAATCTAATTTTCAACATTTTCCTCACCCTCAAAGAAAACTTCAGCACCACAGAGCGGCCGCTCCTTAGTCCCCCATCTGTCCAGCCCCTGGCACCCACTAATCTACTTTGTCTCTGGATTTTCCTGTTCTGGATATTTCATATAAACAGAATGAATCCTACAGTATGTGCTCACTGGTGTCACTGGCTGCCTTCACTCGGCATCGCATTTTCACGGTTCACCCACGTAGCAGGTGTTAGTGCTTCATTCTTTTTCATGGCTGAATAATATTCCATTGTATCACTACACCATGCTTTGTTTACTCATTCATGACTTTTGGGTTGTTTCTTCTTTGGAAACATGAATAATGCTGTGATGAGCCTTCAGGTACGGTCTGTGAACATGTGTGAACATTTCTCTTGGGTACATACTTAGTGGAATTGCTGGGTCAGACAGTACCTATAGATTATCATTTTGAAAGCTGCCATATTGTTTTACACAGAAGCTGCACCATTTTACATTGTCACTGGCAAAGCATGAGGGTTTGACTTTCTTCATCTCCTCACCAACACCTACTGTTTTACTTAAAAAAAAATCACAGTCATCTCAGCAAGTGGGAGGTATCTCCTTAGGGGTTTTATTTGCATTTCCTGAATGCCTGATGAGTGATGATAAGCATTTTTTTTTCATCTGCTTCTTGACCATTTGTGTATCTTTGAAGAAATGTCTATTCAGATTCTTTGGTCATTTAATAACTGGGTTAATTCTCTTTTTATTGTTGGGATATGAGAAGTTTGCTAAGCTCTGAATCCCTTGTCTTCTATATGATTTGCAAATGCTTTCTCCCATTCTGCAGAAGGGGCTGCATTTTCACCTTGTTCATAGTATCCTTTCACATGTAGAAGTTTTGTTTTTGTTTTTAAGATTTATTTATTTATGCATACAAGAGCTGGGGTAGACCAGAGGTATGGGGGGGTGAGGGGAATCAACAGAGACAGAGTGGGGAGCAGAACAGGCAGATCCACTGAAATAAACTATTGAGGGGAGCAGTTGGGAGGCAGGAGAGGTCTGCTGTGTCATGTGGGAAGCTCCCTGGCCGGGGATTGAACTCGTGCTGCAGTGGCTGAGACTCAACCCCTTGCGCCATCAGGTAACAAGTAGAAGTTTTGAATTGTGATGAGCTGTGACTTATCTATTTTCCCTGTGGCTACTGGTGCTTTCAGCACCTTTTAAAGACGCCCTTGCCTAATCCTTTGTTAGATCTGTGACTGGCAAATGTTTTCTGCCAGTCTAACTTGTCTTTTCATCATCTTAACAGTATCTTTAGAAGAGCAAAAAGTTCTTTGAGAAAGTCCAATTTATTGATTGTGATCTTGACACTGTGGAGACATTTGTCACTCATTTTGAGTCTCCTGTATCAGAACATCTCTTTGACTGTCTTCTATCAGAACATCTTTACTCTACTAGAAGAATTCTCCAAAACTGCAAAATGAGGTCAAAGAATATCTTCACTCAAAGGGTGAAATAAATATCTGTCATTTACATCACGATATAAACAAATCAAAGAGATGAGTGGGGGGGGCTCCCACGATTTGATGCAGCAGTGGGTGGTGATGGGCAGAGGGGCTGTCTGGGGAGGAGAGATCCAGAGTCCTGCCTGGAGCAAGTCAGACAGGACTGTCCGAGCGGCCCCTGCGCCGACGTCCGTCGGCCGTTTCCGGGTGCGGGAAGGCCTGCCTGGTCTTAGACCTCGAGAAGCAAACAGCAGGGACGGGGAACCCCTCCGCCCTCGACCCTGCTCCCCGCCAGTCACTGCCGCCTCTTTCCTCTTCGTGTCTGAGTTTCTTGACTGAGTGGTCTTGCTCCCTTCCCCAGTGCACAGGGCGGTCCTTGCCCGCAGCCCCCCAATACTCAGACCCTCCTAGTGAAGCCCCCGGTGACCCAGGTCAACCTTGATCTAGTCTGTCTTCTTCATGGCTTATGTTGGTGCCATCATGTCCTCCTTGAAAACCGCTTTTCATTTTTTTCCTCTCCTTTTTTTAAAGATGTATTTATTTATGCACACAAGCTGGGGTACAGGCCAGAAGCGTGGGGCGGCGAGAGGGTTCACCAGAGACACAGTGGGGAGCAGCACAGGCAGATCATCGGAAACACACTGCTGAGGGGAGCAGCGGGTGAGGCAGGAGAGGTCTGCTGCGCCATGTGGGAATCTCCCCAGCCGGGCGTTGAACTCGCGTCGCCGCTGCCGACAGCTCCACAGCGCAGCACTTAACTGCTGCGCCACCAGGGAGGCCCAAAAAGGGGGAGGCCCCTTTTTATCTTGGTCTATGACAATGGGCTTCCTCCTGGCCTTTCTTTCCCCTCAGTGACCCCAGCAGGCGCGTCCGTCTCAGCGCCTGACTCACGGTCCTACACGGGTGGCCCTCACAGCTTAGAATTTTGGGTATCACAGCGCACAGCGGCGCCCAAACTTATGACTGGAGTTCCCGCCTCGAGCCCCACATGCAAAGGCCAGGGGCCTGCCGGCTGTCGCCGCTGGGGAGCCCATCAAGGTTCTTCTCCCCATGTCAAAAACTGGATTCGTCACCTCACCCGGGTTCCTGACACTCTCAATTTGCAGCAACACCGTCTACCCAGCTGCCCAAACCCAAGCCGGGGAAGCCCCCTCCACCCCGCACGGCCCACTGCCCCGCCGTGAGCTCTGCCTCCTGAGGCTTCCTCCACGCTGCCCGACTCCAGCGCTGCTCTCGCGATTCCCAGGGCGCAGGCCCTCGGGGCATCTGCACCTGGGTTTGAAGGCGAGAAGCTGGTGTGGGGAAAACAGCTACGGGGGCTCCTTGGAGACACATCCATTGAATGGCCAAGCAGGGAGGGGCTCAGCCCAAGGCGAAACTATCAGGGTAATGCTATCATGGAAGAGGAGAAGGGGGACTGCTGGCTTCGTGACACACGTGGGGGCCGTCCCAGTTCTCTGCGGCTGCGGTAACAAACGCCACCAACGAAGCCGTTTAAACCACAGAGGTGCTCTCCGAAGTTTCCATGGGTCAAGTCAGCACGGTGGGGCTGGGCTTTCTGCCTGGCGTCCTACGAGCTAAAGTCAAGGTGCCAGCTGGGCTGCCGTTCTCATCTGGGGCCTGGGGTCCTCTTCCACCCTCGCTGACTGTTGGCCAAATTCACCTCCTTTCTATGAGGTAGAGGTAGAGGTGGCCGCCTCCACCTCAGCCAGCACTGGAGCCGAGTCTGCCCTCTGCTCTCAAACTCCGACTTCTGCCCTCCTTCCCTTTTTTGAAGGACTCAAGCGATCACATTGGACCCACCTGGTCATCAGCCTAGCTCATTAGTAACCTTGATTACACCTGCCAAGAGCTAAAAAGCTGCTTCTCCAAAGAGGAAATGCAAATGGCCAAGAGGCCTATGAAAAAATGCTCAACATCACCTATAATCAGGGAAATGCAAATCAAAACCACAAGGAGATACCATCTCACATCAGTGAGAATGACCCACATTTAAAAGCTGGCAACAACAAGTGCTGACAGAGGATGTGGAGAAAAGGGAACCCTCTTACACTGCGGGTGGGAATGCAGACGGGCCCGGCCAAAAACTGCTCAAAATGCAGCCACCACACGACCCAGTGATGCTGCTCCTAGGAATCTACCCAAAGGACACAACATTAATTCAAAAAGAGACCTGTGTCCCTATGTTTACTGCAGCGCTGTTTGCAGCAGGTAAGATACGGAAACAACCCGAATGCCCAGAACAGATGAGTGGATCAAGATGTCGTCCGCATGCACAGTGGAATACTATTCCACCATCAAAAAAGATAAACTCATGCCACTTGCAGCAACATGGATGGAGGTGGAAGGGATCATGCTCGGGGAAATAAGTCACAAGGGCAAAAAATACTGGATGGTTTCACTTACAGGAGGAATATAGGGAAACGGAACAAAGGGTCAGGAAAAAAAGACAAAACTTGCAGGCAAAGTACAAATCCCAGACACACAGCAGAGGAGGGGAAGGGAGAGGAGTCAGAACAGGGGAGGGGAGAGCACAAGAGACTGTGGGGGTCTCACAGGCACTGTGGTGGCGGGAATTTTATGGGGGGGAAGAAATCAAACATTGCACAAAAATGAACAATGGGGCCTCCCTGGTGGCGCGGCGGTTAAGCGCTGCGCTGTGGAGCTGTCGGCAGTGGTGACGCGAGTTCGACGCCCGGCCGGGGAGAATCCCACATGGCGCGGCAGACCTCTCCTGCCTCGCCCGCTGCTCCCCTCAGCAGTGTGTTTCTGATCTGCCTGTTCTGCTCCCCACTCTGTCTTTGGTGAACCCTCTCGCCGCCCCACGCCTCTGGTCTGTACCCCAGCTTGTATGCATAAATAAACCTTTAAAAAAAATGAACGACGATTTAAAAAAAACACATACATACATACATGCATACATTCATACATACATATATATGTACACACCTGCCAAGCTCTATGTCCTGGAACACAATTAGTGGAGTGAACCCCACAGCAAGTTCTGCCCTCTGTGACCTTGAGCGAGTGTAGAAGACGAACCTGCTGTCTCTTCTGTGCAGGATTTTGGGTTCTGCCGAACACACAGGCCTGACCTCCCGCCTGAGTTCCTGACGCCCAGCCAGTGGCTGCCTGACAGCAAACATGCCCGTTGGCATTTCGATCTCAACTCTCCGAACAGGACTCTTGGCTTCTCCCCACCACAGGCACCCTCCCCCACAGGCACCCTCCCCTCACTGCACACCCCTCACCCACCTGGCTGCTTCGTCAAAATCCCAGGAGCATCCTTGACTCCTGTGCTTCACCGCCACACCAGTCCACGGCCAGCTCTGTCCACTCTGTCTCCACCGGCCCACCCCGGCCCACGCCACGGTCAGCGCTCACCTTCAGGTGCAGATGTCCACGAGGCCGCTGGAATTAACGCCTGGAATTCGAGGAGAGACAGCAGTGTAATACAGAGAGGGTTTGGGGCTGGGAGGCAAGTCCGTTCAAGCAGGAAGATGATTCAGTCCGAAAAGGCACCCAAGGGGGCAAACGGGACCGCGACGACGGTGTTGTCAGGGAAAGAGGAGAGAGCACGTGGGCTGAGGGGCTGGCCTGCAGCCAACCTCCTCCTTGGTCCTTGGCTTCCCCCGTGGATTCCCACGATCTATGCCCCGCCTGGCCCTCCCGCGTGAAAGCACATCAGGCCCACGTCCCGCCCACAGCCACCCGTGCGTGCCTCGCTCCACGCCTCGCGGGCCTCTGCGGCCCTGGGGCACCCGCCCGGCCACCTCTCCTCAGGCTCCTCTCCTGCCCTTTCACTCCAAATCCCACAACCTGCTGTCCACTCCTGGCCACGGCAAGCTTGTTGTCGCCCAAGGACTTGTGCACCGGTGCCCCCTGCATGCTGTCCCCACACCTTCTCTCCTTTCCGGCCTCAGCTTAAACATCACCTCCTCCTGACCTGACTTGTGGCACCTCGCCTGTCTCTGCCCAGGCCCGGCCTCGCTTTATTTAATTTTTAATTTTTTTTTAAAGATTTATTTTATTTATACATACAAGCTGGGGCACAGGCCAGAGGCGTGGGGCGGCGAGAGGGTTCACCAGAGACAGAGCGGGGAGCAGAACAGGCAGATCAGAAATACACTGCTGAGGGGAGCAGCGGGCGAGGCAGGAGAGGTCTGCAGCGCCATGTGGGATTCTCCCCGGCCGGGCGTCGAACTCGCGTTGCTGCTGCTGACAGTGCCACAGCGCATTGCTCAACCGCTGCGCCACCAGGGAGGCCCTAATTTTTAATTTTTTAATTTTTGGGCCTCGCGTTATTTTTAGGACTCTTGTTGTGGCCTGGGACTTTCTCGATGATGGGTGCTGTCGCCAGCATGCCCCTCGGGATGCCAGCCCCGCAAGGGCCGGCAGCTGGCCTCACTCCTTGGCTGCCAGTCCTGAGACCCTAGGAGAGGCACTCAGAAGCCCAGGAGGTGGTTTCGACAAGAAGCGCTGAGCACAGACGCTGGCTGGCGGTCTTGCGGCTGCAGACATGGCTACAAGTTCAGTGATGCTCAAGATGGAGCCGAGTGGAGATAACACCTTTGACTCACCACGTCCACGCGCTTATCAGCACTGTCCCCGCACACGGCACAGACGCGCTTCAGAAATTTCCAAAGAGAACACATTTTGCAAGCCTCATGTCCACTTGACACCAACACTCACACGCTGTGACCCTCCCCCCACCCCCAGAAATCCCTGTGGGCCGCTGACCCTCCGAACCTGTAAGTCACAGGTGGTTGGGTCTGAGAACCCCAGGCTTCAAGATTTCTTCTTGTCAAATCGACACACTCTTTCCAAGAAGAAAACGATAAAGCTGTGTCTTCCTGTGTGTGTCTCGACTGAGTCAGGCCTCTGCCTTGCTTGAGGGTAACCTCAGCATTTCCTTCCAGCCCTTTCACCTAGCTCGGGTGGAAGAATTTTGAAAGTGTTTTCTGGAGAAAAGCTGAGCAATGGTTTTGCCATGGGCGGGACGCTGACTGTCGCTCTCCCTCGCGTCTGGCCCCTTATATACCTCCCGACACCATGGCGAGCACACCTGGCTCGAGAAGCTGCCGCCGAAGGAAGTCCTGCCGCGTCTCCCATGGCCTCCTGCACAGGTACCTGGCATCCTGCCACCTGCCCTGCTTGGGCATCGTCTTGTTGCATCAGACACAGAGGAGGGCTCCGGAGGGGCTGAGCTGCCAGGTGCTCTGCAGCAGCTTAAGTGATCGAAGCCGGGGTGTGGGGGCCCCCGCCTCACTGCGTTATTTTCTCCCCAGGATCTGCCAGGCTTGCCCTGCTCCTGCTGTGCTGCGCGGAGACTTGGCTGGTCTCCCAGCTGACGCCCATCCCTCAAACTAAGGAAATAATCTGGATGTTAGAGAGACTGTCTCAGACACTTTTGGACGGCTACGTGAGTGCCCTCGAGATTCCTTTCCCAAACTAGGGCTTTCAAATGCCTTCCTCTGCCCCAGGAGCAGCTCCTCTTTTCAGAATGGAAGCTAGGACTGCGGGGGCCAGCAAGGGGGCACTGAGACGGGCTGCAGTAGGACACTTACCAACACGGGAGGCAGGGGCAGAGACCAGCGCGGCAGCCCAGAGGCCACAGTCTGTAGCACAACAGCAGAGGGCCTGCCTCACAGAGCTCAGTGCTCGGCCAGGCACACTCGGTGGCACCATGGCAGATGAGCCGCCCCGGGTGCCCGCCATCCCGACGGGCCCTCTTGCCCCCCAGCCCCTCTCGGGAGCACGGCGCACCAGGCTGGGCCACCATGGCAAGCGTGTCCCAGCGAATGCGGGATGTTCAAACCCTCCTTGGGTCAGGGAGCGCCTCCCGCCAGGGAAGCAGTGAACAAATTAGGTGTCTGTTTCCTGCTTGATTTGTTTAATGAGGACCCAGCCTGCTTGGAGCAGAGGCTGGAGCCGCCTGTCGGGAGGAACAAACGGGGCTGAGGAAGTGGAAGTCCTCTTTCCTCTTCTCAGAACTCTTAGGTCACTTTGATTAAACAAATACCCATATGTGGGAACATTTGTGAAACTGGTCTCACCCCTCCCTTCCACTTGGCATTTGAATCTACCCTTGGCTTTCACAGACCCCAAAGGCAGCGCTGGTTGCCCGCAGGGGGTGCAGGCTGGTGGGGTGCCCTAGGCACTTTGCTTACCCCAGAGCGCTCAGTCCTGGAGAAGAGGGGTGGCGAGGGCATGGTCTGGGGTCCTCGGGCTCCCGGCACCTGCGCCGGATGCACGTGACCCCTCGCCGCGCATGCGCAGGGGGTTGGTTTCAGCTGAGTCAGGAGCTGCGTGAAAACCCAGGTGTCCTCCCAATGCCCTGACAGCACCTGAGAGCAGGTTCCAGCTGTGAGGCCTCAGCCGAGGGGCAGGGAAAGCGGGGCCGGGGGACCCGGAGGTCCACCACTCGATCTGAGACCCGCTCGGCCCAGCAGCTGGGCTCTCGTTCCTTGGGGAGACGCTGGCGCCTCACAGGGGTGGGCTGAGCGGGGGAGGGGGTGCGCCAGACCCGGCCCCTGGGTGCTTACCCGCTCCGCCTCCTCTTTCCGCAGCTGAGGATGGAGAAGTGTGTGCCAGAGGTCAAGATCGTCTCGCTGCCATGTCCCACGTCTCCCTCCGGACCAGCAGACCCCATCAACAGCTCGGCCATCCTGCCGTATTTCAAGGTCATTGCACCAGCACTCAGCAGCAACCTCAGCTGTCTTGCTGGTGAAATCATAGAACAGCTCCACAAATTCAAACCCAAGGGTGAACCAGAAATAGACCCTCTGCCCCAGGACGCCTTCCAGCGGAAAGTTTTCATCGTGGCTATTTTACAACAGTTTTCAAGGTGCATGAAAGCCCACTATGCGTTACTGAAGCCGCAAGCGCCGGGAGCCGCTGAAGGCGCTCCTTCTCAGGTGGCGGAAACAGAGGAAGCCAGAAAACCGAAGCCTGCCACCCAAGCGCGGAGAGCTCTCCTGGGAGCAAGACCTTCCATCGAACAATCTCCAGTGAGTCCTGGCGGGTCGGTTCCAGGAGGACCCAGCTACAGATGTGTGAATTAACTGGGCAATATCTCAAGCTGCGCCCCCTGAGCCAAGAGCTTTCTTTGCAGATTTGACTGTTCCTCCCACGCCCTGGGGAGGGGGGGCACTCTGTCTATTTATTAGTATTTATTGTATTGAGAGCTGTGAATGCTCCTGGAGGAATCTATTTAATAAATTATATTGATTGTTTTCATGATCTGTTTTGGATTTTGTGAGGGGATTAAAGTGAGGGACGGGGGCCCAGGCTGGGCGGTACGTGGCTGGGGAAGCAGGACATGCTGGCTGGAGAGAAGCCCCTTGGGGTGGCTGCCACGTCTCCTCCTTGGACAGACAACTCTGACGTCAGCAGCCACGGGCGGCACATTCTCTCGATCCAAGCCACGAGTGCGGTGTGGCCTCCTACCTGGGGGACGAGGCAGGAAGCATTTCGTCACCTGCCCAAAGCAACACAGCCAGGGTCAGGCGGCTTCCATCCCGCCCGCCATCCCCGGGGTGGTGACTGGCCAGTGAGGCGCTTCATGCCCCCCTGGCACGGAAATCACTGCGTGTCTGCCCGTGAGTCCCCGCTGGGGCCCCAGGCCTGTGCCGTCTCTGGCGGCCGCCTCCAGGGCCGAAGGTTTCGCCCTGTGAGGAAATGTTGAGTCTGAGCTGTGAAGGTTCCCAGAGCCAGACCGGACCCCAGGCTCTCAGCAGGGCCACATGTTAGCAGAGCAAGTCCTGGGGCCCCACCTAGACCCAGTGAGTCAGGCATTGAGGGGCACAGCCAGCAGTGATCTAATGAGGCCTCCAGGCCATTCTGATGCCCACTCCGGCCCGAGAACCACTGATCTTGAAGCAGTGCCCACAGCTTCAGCCTATTTGGGGGGCTGCTGAGGCCCAGAGGCAGTGTGATTTGTGCCGGTTCACGCCTGCAGGGGCCAAGGTAGGGGCTCTGAGCAGCTCAGCCCTGCCCTTCCTCTCGCATTCTTTCTTCTGGGGTGTTTCTACTCTCCCACACCCAGCCTTTAAGCCCCAAAATATCCTTGCCTCCAGGGACACTGTTTTGGGTCGTTCTTCCCAAACTCCCACTGTTTGCCATTTTTTTGAGTGTCCTGTGGCAGAACACTTCCACTATTATAGTCGACCTTCTATTACAATGTATATTATGGTAGGAAAATGTTATTATAGAAATAAGGCAAAATAGATAGCCACAGGGGCTACAGAGCAAACACTGTAGATGGCCACAGAACAAACACTGCTTCGGTGAGAACAATGAAGATGGAGGAAGAAGGAATAAGTCTCCCGCAGGAGGAAGGGGGAGAGCAAACCTCCCACAGAGCCTAAGATGAGGGGTGCAGCTTCCAGGGGATCTGACCGTGTGAGCCTGGCAGCACCCCTCCCCCCCAAATATTCATCATTCTGGCGGTTTTCACCTGGGGGAGGCGGGTCGTGCCTCCCTGCCCCACAAAGTCACACGCCACCTTGGGAGGGGCAGGCGCCCGGACCCTGCCCCGAGCCCACGAGCCCCCAAGCCAGTAACCCCGTCGCCTCCAGAGGGAACTTCAGACAAAGCCCCGTGTCAGGGCCAGGCCGGCCGGCCGGGGCGCGGGAGGGCCCCGCAGGGAAGCCGGCACCAGGGCCGGCCCTGAGCGGGAAGCGTCCGCCGGCGACCGCGGCGCGGGGTCAGCAGAGGGCCCGGCCGCGGGGCTCTGCACATCCGCCACTTTCCCGTGTCCGAAACGGCTCCGAAGCGACGCCTTCCAGACGCGCAGCTCTCGGGACTCGCCAAGCCGCGGCCAGCGGCCCCTGGTTCCATCCCGCAGAGAGGTCCAGGTCGGCTCCGCGAACGAGCCGCATCTGACAGGGGCCGCGAGGCGCAGGCCCGGGATGTGGACCCGCCCGACCGCACGCCTCGCGCCGCCAGGACGGCCTCGGGCGCCGCGGCGGCCACTGCGGGACGCACAGTGTCGCCCTGGGCTCCGCGGCGGCCACTGCGGGACGCACAGTGTCGCCCTGGGCTCCGCGGCGCCTTCGGGCCGGGCCCTCGCAGCCTCCTGGCCCTCGCGTGCTGCGTCGGCTGATCCGCCGTGGGGACGAGAGGAACCGCGGCGCGAGCCGGGTCTGAGCCTCCGCGAGCTGGAAGCAGCGCGGGCCTCGGCCGGAGACATGCGCGGCCCCAGCGTGTGGGCAGCGGCGGAAACGGCGTCTCCGCTGGCAGACACGTCTGCACCCCCGGGGGGCTCCCGCACCCGGCAGGACGCCCGTCCTCTGTGGACGCCGACTGAGGGTGTCCGAGCAAGTCGATTCGGCCCTGACACGCACTGCCCGGGTTTCTCACGGACACCCCCTCCCCCGGGAAGGGTCAGCCCCCCACAGTGGGTCCTCAGGTTACCGACACTTCCGTCTGACTCTGCTGTGAATCAGGGGTGCCCACAACCCCCTTCAGGCTCAGTACTTGCTAGAAGGGCTCCCAGCACTCAGGGGTCTGTGTTAAAAGGTGAGATTTGGGTGAGCAGCAGTTGGGGGGACGCACAGGCTGAGTCGGGGA
>PVIJ01023767.1:0-13630 GCA_004024925.1 Scalopus aquaticus
TTTCTCTTTCTTTCTGGCTTATTTCACTGAGTATGATCCCCTCTAATTCCATCCATGTCGCTGCAAATTGCATGTGTTTATCTTCTTTGAATGCTGAATAGTATTCCATTGTGTATATGTACCACATCTTCTTGATCCAATCATCTATTTTTGGACATCTGGGTTGCTTCCATACCTTTGCTATTGTGAATAGTGCTGCTTAATTCTCTTTTAAGAGTTCCCGATACTCCCCTTTGGCCTCCCCATTGGCTTGCTGTGTGAGCCAGGTCAGTTATCCTAAATCTCCCTCTTCCCCAATTCATCCAGCCTGCCTCATGGTATTATTCAGCTGGACTCCCTCTCCTCTTCCTCCTCTAAATTGAAAGTCAGTTCTAAGGCCATCACTGGCTTCAAACTCAATATTTTGGGCAGAAAACCTCAGAAGCAGAGTCAGGGGTTCCCCGTGTATAATATTTGACGCACAGGACATTTGAATCCTCCTTTCTTAATGATTCCGACTTTGGTTCCTGATGAGTAAATGTCCCATCAAACTTTTAAGCCACTCATTGTTGCCCATTAATCAGCAGTCAAAACAATCCACTCAGCTCAGTGCCACAGGGAATGGCAATTCAATCATTTACTCATTAGTTCTTTCTGTTTGAAGACAGATTTGGAGAGAAATAAAAGAAACTATCATTAAAAGAATATCCACTAATGTGCTGGCACTGTGCTTGGTATTTTGCTGTTTGGGTTGTATTTAATCTTCGCAATAACATGGTGAGGAAGAACATTGATATAATTAAATCAGAAGTAACAGTCAGCAAAATTTGGGATATCTCATTTTTTTTTATCCTATCCTTGAGGTAGACTCTGTTATCATCCTTAACTTATTGATGGGGAAACCAAGGCTCAGTTACCGTCCTTCCTGACTCCAGGGCAGAGAGCCTGGAAGAGGCAGGGCAGGATCTGAACCCCGGTTGCCCGGCTTCTATAGTTCTCCTTGAAGTTTAGGCTGGGTCATGGCGCCCAGCTGGCCCAACCTAGCAATGGCTGCCCTCAAGCAGTGGTAACAGAAGAAATGGTGAATGCCCACCTAATGCTGTCCTTAGGAATTTCTTCTAGAAAGACACACACATCACCAAGAGTCCATGTTTATTGGGCACAACTCTGCTCTTGGAAAATTCAGAGGCTGGTCTGTTGGCGGCTCCAGTATCCCTGAGTAGCTAAGGTTCACACCAGAGATAGAGATGTGGGGTTGCTGGCACAGAGATTAAAAACTGAAGTAAGGCAGAGGAGGAGAATGTTTGGAGAATAAGGGAGCAATGCAGCTTAGAGATGCCACACAATAAGGGGGGAGAAATAATCTGATCCAAAAAAGGGAACAGCAGAATCTTACCCAGAACCCAAATATCCATCAGCAGGAGAAAGACTACACTAGTATATACACTAGTCTAGTTACCCTAGGAGCCCAGCAGCTATTGACAGAATGGCAGAGAGCCATGAACTGACATATGTTCCACTCAACAAGACAGTTGGTGAAAAAAATCAAGCTGCAGAACAAGATGGACTGATTATGCTATTTATAACACATGCATAGAAATGCTTTATCTGTGCTACAGGTGGACATACCTGTTTGTGAAGGTGTATCAAAGGTCTGCAAGGAGAGACAGCAAGCCCAAAGAGGGGCCCAGGATTGGATGAGGGAAAGTGGGCAAGGAGTCCTCAACTTTTGTATTAAAAAATGTATCCATTCACATCAATGACAAAGATGTTTTTGGAAATAAAAGAAAAAATAAGCAATGGGACTACCTCAAGTTAAAAAAGTTTTACATAAGAGAAAAAATATATAAGATTAAAAACACATCCTGCTGAATGGGAGAAAATAGTCACAAAATATATAATTCACAAGGGGTTACTATCCAAGATATAAAACAATACAACAGCAGAAAAACAATACAGTGAACAATTGTGCAGCAGATATGAACATGCAACTCACCACAGAAGTTGTCCAGAGGCCAATAGATACATGAAAAATGTTCATCCTCACTTCCAACAAGACTGATGCAGGTTAAAACCACAGTGAGATGCCATCAAGTGTTGACTATGAAGAAAAAGAGGATCCCTATTACATTCTTGGTGGGAATGTACAATGGGGAAGTAATTATGGAAAGCATCCTGGAATCATCTTAAAAGAAACTAAAAATGGAAATATCATACAATCCAACAATCCCACTCTTTGGCATCTATCCCAAGTACATAAAGCCATCAACTCAAAATAAGTATATGCTCAGCATTTACTGTGTCACCATTAACAATAGCTAGGACAACGAAACAGCCAAAATACCCATAAATAGATGATTGGGTCAAGATCCACACAATGGAGAAATATTCAGTCGTAAGGAAGGATGAAATGCAGTCATTTACAACAAAATGGAGGGAGTTTGAGGAATTGAGTGTAGTAGAGCAATTCAGAATGAATTGGACTTTTACATAATTGGAGATTTGACAAAGTGAAATGCAAAAATTAGTGAACATTAGTAAACACAGTGAAGGCTCTGAAGTTAAAAGGGAGTGAGGAGGAAAAAAGGGACAAGAGGGTGGTGTTGGGGGGAGGAAGAAAAATGTATCTGAGTATTAAGTATTTAAAATTAATTTAACAATCTAAACAGAGAGCTGCTAAAAGACTCTAAGGTGAGTTCAGCCATCTCGGCCGGGAGGTTACCAAGGCTGTGCGTACCTCAGCACTAGAGAAGCAAGATGGACAGCTCCAGGCCTCCCTGATGGCACAATGGGTTAGTGCAACGCTGTGGAGCTGTCGTCGGCTGTGCGAGTTTGATGCCCGGCTGGGGAGAATCCCACATGGCGCAGCAGACCTCTCCTGGCTCAGCCGCTGCTCCCCTCAGCAGGGTATTTCAGTTGATCTGCCTGTTCTGCTCCCCACTCTGCCTCTGGTGAACCCTCTCACTGCCTCCCACCTCTGGCCTGCACCCCAGCTTGTATGCAAAAATAAAATAAATCTTAAAAAAAAAAAAGATGAACAGCTCCTAGGGGCCAGTTCCCGGCTATCATCCCAAGTTCTGGGGCATACAGGAGGGGTGTGTGTGCAGGGCTCCTAGCACTGGTCAGGCCTGCATTAAGCCCTCCTACAGGTTGACTGGAGTGGTTGTCTTGGGTGCTTTCTCTTTGGCCATCCTCCTGAGGACCGGGGAGTGGGCCCCAGTCTGCCTGTGTCATGAGGCTAAGGCTGACACTTGGATGGAGGTGACACATCCATTGCCACAGACAGTCATCCAGGCAAGATCTGCGGTTATTCCCCGAGCTACACCCCTTGAGATTGCAGCCAAGGCGTGGGAAGGTGCTTCCATCCCCAACCCAGTACCACCACCTCAGTCAAAATGGACCCAGAATTGACCAGGGGCGTGAGAGGGCCACTTGCCTGGGGAAAGACTTCCTTTCTCACATGAAGGGATTCTAGACCCTGGACCCTGACTTGGAGCAGGTGTTTCTGGAACTCTGGAAGACCAGGGCAGGGCAAACTGACCAAATGAAGCTGCAAAGCCAAACAAAAAAGAACAAGTCCAGACCATGAACAGCAACTCGAGGCCTCTGACAGCCCTGATAATGAAGTTGCAGTTCCTTTCACTGCTATGATTGAGTCTTGCATAGGGTGAATCTACGTGTCTTTCACAGATAAAGGCCCCACTGCCAAAGTGCCATGCAGAGAGGTGGTGCAAACTCTGCCCCACCAGCAACCTGTGTGCTCTGCCTAAAATACTTAGCAACTTTACCATGAAGAGGGAGGAAGGACATGATATTGGAAAAAGGCCAATTGCCCTGTTTTGGGATCTCTTAGCACAATCCCTTCTGGAGGGGGAGCTGTGCAGACATTGCTGGTAGGTGCCTATCTACAGCCAATGCCCATCCGAAGGACTTAGGGCACTCCCAGGTCTCTCTCCCAAAGGACACCCAATTATTCCAGACCTCTGGGCAGGACAGACCCAAGGTTTCAGGAACTGATGCTCCAGGAAAGTAGTTGGGGGGGTCAGTACCTCAGTCTCCTTGTCCCTCAGTGGGAACCCTCTAGAAGGGTGCCTCCGAGTCTCTCCGAGGATCTGGGGGGTGAGCAGTAACCTGCTCGTTACATGCTTTCTACGGACCTTCTTTTCTTCCTCCAGTTTCCCCACACCCCACAGTGCTTCCTAGCATTTCCACCCAAATAACCTATTGCAGTATCCACTTCAGTACTTGTACACAAATCCTCGTCTCAGAGTCTGTTTCTGGGGAACCCAAACAAAACAGCAACCAAGTGAATTCCCCACTCAGCAGCTTCATCTGTAAAGTAGGCAGAATTGTGTGTACTGGTGCCCAGTGTCAATTTCTCCTTCTTCTGGTTACACACTCTTATTAGGGGAATCACCTCGACCATGGTCAGTCTTAGTGGCACCTTTGAGCCTGGACCCAGGCCTGCCTGGCTGGGAGGCTCAAGGACCAAGCAAGACCACTCAGAGCAGCCCTCCTGACTGGTATAAGGAGAGCACAGAATCCCAGTGCTTGGTTGGAGCTGCCTACACCAGCTGGCCCAGCTCCTTCTCCTGCCCACATCACAGGCTGCCCTTTAGCCTATCCATCACCTCAGAACTATAGACCTGTGAGATCAGAGCCTCTGTTGTGGACCCATGTGACCTTGTAAAAAGTCATATCCCAATGTGAACCTCTGTTTCCTAATCAGTAGTGCAGGAGAGGAATATGTGACTTTGCATGATCAAAAGAGATCCAGTGAGTAGAGCACACCTGGCAGCACTATCAGCAGCATTATCACCCCTGCCCTGATCATTATGACCATAATGACAATAATGATGACAGCAATAATGATGTGATCTCACAGGTTTATAGTTCTGGGCAATCCTTCACACATGGATTTCTTCTCTGGGGTGTGAGCGCGGTCGCAGGCCATTGCCTCTGACAGCAGACTGATGGCTTCTGTTGCTCATTTTCTGCCTGTCTAGAAGCACAAGACAGGAAGAGTAGTTTTGGGAAAAGATGACACATTCAGTTGTCTTAGTATGGAGTGGTTTCTACTGCTTACCACCTCTGCCAGCTGCAAGGGAAAAGCCATGATCTCCACCCGTGGTTGGGGGTGGCAGCTAGGACCCTCGCCACACTGTCTGCCCTGGGCGAAGATAGGGACCAGGCTTAGTCATATTCAGGGTCAGATTCACTATTCAGGGAGAGCCAGTGATGGGCCCCACTTCCTTGTTACTTGCTCACCATCTAAGCCCCCTGCTGTGTGTCCCACATTGAGTCATCACCTTGACTGTCACTGTGATCACAGCCCTCCTGATGCCACTCCTTTGCTAAGTGAATCACTCACATTACGCCAGGCTTCTCACAGCACTCCCTAGAGCAAGTCTTGCCTGGATTTCCAAGTTGGGTTAAGAAATTGCTATGGCCAAATTGTTAGAAAGTAGGTAAGGCATTAGTCAAACCCATTGCTGACTGATGGTCTCTAAAGCTATTTTGGCAAGACAACTGGGACTTATTTCTTTATTTCTTGCTTCCTGCATATCTCTTGTTCAGCACTGTGTCTCTCTATCACCACAGCTCTCTTGGTGGGGTGGCTCCTGGAGAAACGCCCAGCCAACGGCATAAGACTCACACAAGTACCTCCTGGGAGACTTTCCAAATCCATGACTTGGGTCATGCCTGGATCTTAAAGCATGGCCTTTAGATATAAAAACCAAAAAGCAGGAAATGTTGAATTCCAAACAAAAAGTGTGAGCCCTTAATTGGCATAATACTGAGAGTACCAGATTCCCAAAGTAGGTATGGAAACTCTGAGCGCTGTAGGTAAATGCAACTGTGCCTATATGAACAATCAGAGGGAAAAATAGAGAAAACCATATGAACGACATGAACAACCAGAAGGATGAGAAACTGGAGAAATGGAGAGATAAACTGTGTTCATGTGTTGGGAAATTCTGTTATAATGAAGTGCTACACAGCTGTGAAGAAAGATGAAATGGTAGCATTTGAGACAACATGGATGGATTATGATTGAGTGATTATGTTGAGTGAAATAAGACAAAAAGTGAAAGATATTGGATGGTTTCATTCATCTATGGTATATAAACACCAAAAAAGATTCATTTGCAAAGAAAAGTAGGAATAAATCTTGAACTCAGCAAAAAGGATATAATGGTTGCCAGAAGGAACTGAGGGGAGTGCGTGGAGGAGGGGTGGCACGTGGGTTATAGACATAGGTGGTTTGGTGGAGTGTGAAAAAAGAAGAAATAAATAAATAAAACTGAATCCCTGGGGGATTCCATGGGGGAAGATAGATAGATACATAGATACATAAATACATAGATAGATAACTGAATCCCTTGCAGAATATATATATATAAAATATGTATATTATATATATATCCCTTGCAGAATATATATATACACACACACATATATATAGTATATATATATATATATATATATAGTATATATGTGTGTGTGTGTGTGTGTGTGTTTGTGTGTGTGTGTGTATATATATATACACGTTGGAAAATAAAAATGTCAAATGGCCAACTCTCCCTTATTTAGGGATTTATTCTAATAAACCTACTGCAAACAAGGTAGTATTGCCCTAAAAATGCCATCTTTTGGATTATCTGAAAAATTTTAAGATTCCATCTTTAGTTATTTAATTTATCTGTATGTCTTTGTGTAGATTTTTCAGCAGTCATTCTAGCAATAATGATATGCATAATTAACTTTTTGCACTCTATTCAACATCAATATTTTAACCTCAAGTAAATATAAAAAACTTCACCAGATCTGTCCTTTTGACATTATAACTATCTTATGTATCATATCTATATTACAACACTGTAATTTTTACAGTGTATTCTATTGTATCTACATACAACATTGTAATTTTTACTTTTAGTGTCTAACATGTTTTAAGGAACCTCTATTATATTTACCATTTCTTTTGTGTCCTTTATTCCTGATATTCCAAGATTCCTTTCACTTCCCTTCTGTCTGAAGAAATTCCTTTAAAAATTCCTTTAGTGATGGCCACAGATTATCTTGGTTTCCCTTCCTCTGAGAATGTCTTTATTTCAGTTCATTCTTGAAGGATATTTTCATTGGATTTGAAATTCTGTGCTGACAGTTTTTTCAGTAGTTTAAAAATATTCTTTCATTGCCTTCTGAGTTGCATGGTTTATAATATAAAATCTGGTCTTTCGAATCTGTTTTCCTACATACAATGTGTCATTTCCCCCTGGCTTTTAAGATTTTCTTTTCTTTTCTTCTCTTTTCCTTTCTTTTCTTTCATTTCCTTTCTTTTTTTTCACTTCACTCTCTCCTCCCTTTCCCCTCCCCTCCCTTCTTTTCTCTTCTTGCCACACTACAGCCACCATCTAGGATCTAGCTACTACTACCTACTAGACTTTTACTGTACTGTATATACAAGATATATTTCTTATGTTTAGTGTTTAAGAAGGTCTATTTCTTTATCTTTAGAGTATGATACATTAAGGCATGAATTTCTTTGAATTTGTACTGTTTGGGTTTACTTAGCTTCTTGAAACTAAGTGTAGAATTTTATTTTGTCAAAATTCAGGAGTTTTCACTCATTGTTTTTCAAATTTTGTTTTCTGCATTCTTCCTCTTCCCCTTTGGAATTGTGACGGGATGAATGTTAGGCCTTTTAGTACTGCCCTACATGTTTCAGAGGCCCTGTACATTTTTTCTACATTTTTTTCTCTCTGTTATTCGCTTTGGATACATTTTGTTCCTCTATCTTCAGGTTCATTGACTCCTCAGGAAATTTCTTTATTTTGGCTACTGTATTTCCCAAACCCAGAATTTTCCACTTAGTTATTTCAACTGCTTTCTATTTATTAACTGAGATGTTCTAACTTTCCATACATATCAAGAGGTCTTTATATTCTTCCTGGATCATGAAAATAGTAGTTGTTTTAAAGTCTTCTTGGAATATCATGTGTCATCTCTGGGTTAACATCAGTTGACTGCTGTTTTCCTTGTGAGTTGATACCCATATGCTCCTAGTTCTTTATATGTCAAGCAATTTTGTTTTGTCTAATGGACACTTTAAATATTACACTATCAGATTCTAAGTTTTGTTGAAGTCTTGTTTTTAAGACTACCTGTGGCTAATCTGGGGATTGAATAGTGTTCTAGTCTGTAGTTTAGAACTCAATGCCATAAGTTGACTCCTTAGGATCAGATTCAGGCATGTACATGCACAGCTCAGAGGTGAGTCCAGGAGTTTAAATAGAATTTTAAGGAACCAGGCAGATTTTTTGAGTTCCTGCCTCTAAGCAATTACCTCAAAACTTTCCTGTTTCCAGTACCACTCTCCAGGGTGGGTTTCTAATCAGAATGCTGGAACTTTAGTTTTGCTGTTCTGTCACATACATTCTGCATTTGTGTCTGCCTCTGGGATGAAGTAGTGAGAGAATAGAGAAAACAAAGCCATGGGAATTTCACCCCTACATTCTTGGAACTACAGTTCCTTTAGTCAGAAAGGGTTCTCCTCCTTCAGAGTTTTAGGTACGTTCCCAGCCATCATTGTGAGACTTCCTGGGGCATGGTGGGAGAGACAGGAAAAAATAGATTTCCTCCTCTCTGTTACACATAGGAGCTCTCCTTTCCACTTTGAATACGGATTTCTCTTCTAGCTCTTTCTGTTCACACCCAGTGCATACATGCACATCGGTTCAGGCTGACTTGAACAATACTAAAGGGGAAAAAAACTGGAAAATTCATGGTGATTCAGTGATATTTAGAGCTCTGTTTTCCTTCCCGATGCATCTACTACTATTTTTTTAGTAGACTTTTTTTTTGTTATTTTCATTTATGTCTTCTAGTTCTATGCATGTTGCTGCGAATTGCAGGTGTTTATCTTTTTTGAATGCTGAATAGTATTCCATTGTGTCTATGTACCACATCTTCTTTATCCAGTCATCTATTTTTGGGCATCGGGGTTGTTTCCATATCTTCGCTATTGTAAACATACAGGTGCATGTATCCTTTTGGAATAGTGTTTTTGTGTCCTTTGGGTAGATTCCCAAAAGTGGTATTGCTGGGTCGTATGGAAGCTCCATTTTTATCAGTTTGAAGAAATGCCATACAGCTTTCCATTGTGGTTGGACCAGTTTGCATTCCCACCAGCAGTGTAGAAGAGTTCCTTTTTCTCCACATCCTTAATAGACTTTATTTTTTTAGGGCAGTTAGGTTCACAGCAAAATGGAGAGGAAAGTAGATAGTTCCTACATAGTCTGTCCTCCTCCTCAATACATAAAAACTCTCCATTGTCAACAGCCCTAACCGGAGTGGTATGCTTGTTCCTACCTGCAGAGACAGGTGGTCATCACCCAAAGTCCATGGCTTACATTAGTATTTACTCTGTTGTACTTGAAAAGGTCTTGACAAATGCATAACATGTAGCCACCATTATGGTATCATACAACGTAGTTTGACTTCCTTAAACATTTTCTGTTACCACCCACTCATTCTTCCTTACCCCACCCAAAAAAATTCCTGGAAACTACCAATTTTTTCCTAACTTTCTCCATAGTTTTGCCTTCTAGAGTGTCATGTATTTGGAATCATAGTGTATATTCTTTTCAAATTGATTTTTTTTACTTAATAAATATGCATTTAAGGTTTCTGAATGTCTTTTCATGAACTGATAACTCATTTCTTATTAGAACTGAATAACATTCCATTGTCTGGATGTCTTTTATATATTAATTTATATCCTGAAACCCTGCTATGATTATTTATTAGTTTCAAGAGAATTTTTGCCAATTCTTTTGGATTTCCTACATACATGTTCATGTCATCTGTGAATAAAAATAATTTCATTCTTTCCTTCCTTCTTTCTTTCCTTATCTCCCTCCTTCCTTTTGTATGCCTTCTCTCCTTTTCTTATTGTATTAGCTTGAACTCCCAGTACAGTATTGAAAGCAGTGGTGTGATGGGACATTTTTTACTTGTTTTGATTTTTTAATTTTAATTTTAATTTTAATTGTTATTTATATCTTTTACATTGTGTATTCCCCTTGGGTAACCCACCACCAATTCACCCATGACCCATTATCATAGTCCCTTGTGCTCTTTTCTACCCCATTTTGACTTGTTTTTAATCTTACTGGAAAAACTCTGAGTTTCTCATCATTAAGTATGCTGCTCACTGTAGGTTTTTTAGAGCTGTGCTTCATCAAGTTAAGGAAGTTCCTCTCTAACCTTAGCATGCTGAGATTTTTCATCATGAAGCACTGCTGCATTTTTTCATATCCCTTTTCTGCATCTATTGATATGATGTTTTCCTTCTTTAGTTTGTTGATGTGATGGATCACATTAAATGGTTTTAAAATGTCCTATCAGCATTGCCACCTGGGATAAATCTCAATTGTGGTATGTAATTATTTTTAAGATACATACATATAATTTAAAATATAATTTTTCATATGATTATTTTTAGTACATCATTTATTGATAATATTTTGTTGAGGATTTTTGAATCCATATTCAGGAGAGATGTTAGGGTACAGTTTCCATTTATTGTAAAGTTTTAGTCAGGTTTTAAGGTAATGGTGATCTCATAGAAATTGTTTGGAAGTATTTCCTCTAGAGCCATCTTCTGTAAGAGACTCAAGAGAATTCAAGAAATATACTTTCTCTCTTAAATGTTTGATAAAATTGATCAGTAAAATCATCTGCACCTTGTCTTTGCTATTTGACAAGATTATTAATCATTAATCCAATTTCTTCAATAGATATAGGCCATTTCATATTTTTATTTTATTCTTGTGTGACTTTTGCAGCTTGTATTTTTCAAGAAATTGATTCATGTCATTTTAGCTATCAAATGTGTGGACAGAGTTTTTCATAGTATTTCTGTATTATCATTTTAATGTCTTTGTGACCTATAGTTAGTTCCCCTCTTTCATTTTTTTATATAAGTAATATGTATCTTGTCTCTTTTATTCTTAGTTAGCCTGGTTAGAGATTTATTATTAATTTTTTTAAAGATTTATTTATTTATGCATACAAGCTGGGGTACAGGCCAGAGGTGTGGAGCAGTGAGAGGGTTCACCAGAGACAGAGTGGGGAGCAGAACAGGCAGATCAACAGAGGTACACTGCTGAGGGGAGCAGTGGGTGAGGCAGGAGAGGTCTGTGGCACCATGTGGGAATCTCCCCAGCCGGGCATCAAACTCTGTTACTGCTGCCCACAGCTCCACAGCGCAGCACTTAACCACTGCACCACCAGGGAGGCCCTTAATATTAACCTTTAAAAAAAAAAAAACTAGTTTTGGGATTTGTTTATTGTTCTCTTTTGAATCTGTTTTTAATTTCTGTTCTACTTTTTTTTTCCTGCTCAATCTGGATGTATTTACTCTTTTTTAGTTTCAGTTTAGATGACTGATTTTAGACCTTTCTTCTCATGCTATAAAAACATTCTTTGCTTTATATTTCTAAGTACTGCTTTTGCTGCATCTCACAAATTTTGATAAGTTGTTTTCCTTTGCATTTTGTAGAACACAGTCTTAAATTTCTCTTGAGATTTCTTCTTTGGCCCATATGGTATTCAAAAGTATGCTGTTTAATCGCCAAATATTTTGGGATTTTCTGATTATCTTTGCCATTGATTTACACTTTAATTCCTTTGTGGCTTGAGAGCAGACATGTATGATGTTTTTAAAAACATGTTAAGGTGTGTTTTGTGGCCAAGAATGTAATCTGTCTTGGTGAACATTCCATATGTACTTGAGAAGAATATAAATCTCCTATTGTTGGATGAAGTAGTCTGTCAATATCAAACCAATGGTGCTGTTTAGTTAAAATAGGTTCTTACTTTCTGCCTGTTGAATCTGTTCAGAGAGGCATGCTAAAGTCACTAACTGTAATAGTGAATTCATCTATTTCTTCCTATAGTTTTCCTTCTCATCTTTTGATGTGCTATTGTAGGCACATGCACATTAAGGCCTGTTGTATGTTCGTGGAGAGTTGACTCCTTTACCATTATACAATGCCTCTCTTTATTTCTGATAATATTCCTTACTTTAAAATCTTCTCTTTTTGAAATTAATATAGTTACTCTGGCTTTCTTTTGATCAGTCTTAGCAGGATATATCTTTCTTCACTCTTTTAGTTTCTCTGCATGTGCTTTTATATTTAAAGCAGATTTCTTATACTTGAATAATAAACTTGAATTTTAATTTTGGTCTACTCTATCTCTCTTCTTTCTTTAACTGGTATATTTAAACACTGACACTTAAAGGGATTCTGTAGTTGGATTTATAGCTACCATATTTGTTATTGTTTCCTATTAATTGTCCTTGTTCTTTCCTCCTTATTTTTGTCTACCACTATTTTTATGCCAGTTACAGTTTTAATTGAACACTTTATATGATTTCATTTTATTTCTAATCTTAAAACTATCAGACTGATTTTTAGCTTTTTTTTAACTGATTGACCTACAATTTACATTATATATTTACTATTAAACCAAGTCCACTTTTAAATAACACTGTACCTCTTTATGGATAGTATAGGTACCTTATAAAGATAAAGTATTCTAATTTTCTAATCATCCACATATCATTGCTATCATTTACTTCACTTATCAAGCTATAATGATTGAATAGACTAGTTGTTGTTATTACAAACTTATTTCTCAGAGCAATAAAAAATGAGAAAAAGTTTTATTTTACCAAAACGTATTTCCTTTCTAATTTCCTTCCTTTCTTTATGTAGATGTGAGATTCTGACATAAATCATTTTGCTGCTTTCTGAAGAACTTCTTTTACCATTTTACAAGGTAGGTCTTCTTTTACCATTTTAAAAGGTAGGTCTACTAACAAATAGTCTCAATTTTTATTGGGCTGAGAGAGTCCTTATTTCTCCTTCATATTTGAAGGATAAATTTGCAGAATAGAAATACCTACATGTTGGTGTTTTTCTCTGAACCATTTCAATATTTTACTTGACTTTCTTTTTATTTGCATGACTTCTGAGAAGTCAGTTATCATTTTATCTGTTTCTCCATAAATTATTTCCCCCCCCCCGGGTTTCTTTCAAGATTTATTTTTTTAAGTCTCTAATTTCCCACAGTTTGAATATCATCTACCTAGGAGTAGACATTTATCCTTTGTGTTCTCCATATTTCCTGGATTCATGGTTGGTTCTCAAAGTAGTTTGAGGAAATTTTTTAAAAAATTTTTTTAATATATATTTTTGTTGTTATTTATGTCTTTTACATTTTGTATTCCCCTTAGGTAGCCTACCACCAATTCACCCGTGATCCATCTCCATGGTCCCTTGTGTTCTTTTCTATTCCATTTTGTGCGATTTTCCTTCCCTCCCTCCGCCTCCCCCTCCCCCGCCTGCTGATTGTTTCTCTCCTATTTGGTTTCCTTACAGTCCTGTTATAAGTGAAACCATTCGATATTTTTCTCTTTCTTTCTGGCTTATTTCACTGAGTATGATCCCCTCTAATTCCATCCATGTCGCTGCAAATTGCATGTGTTTATCTTCTTTGAATGCTGAATAGTATTCCATTGTGTATATGTACCACATCTTCTTGATCCAGTCATCTATTTTTGGACATCTGGGTTGCT
>PVIJ01023768.1:0-13627 GCA_004024925.1 Scalopus aquaticus
CCCCTTGGGTGGGGCAGGGAGCCCAGACCTCCCCTTTTCCTGGTGACCCCCTGTTGCAAGACCTTCCAGTATGTTGACCAGGAGTTCCAAAACTGTCTTTAGTTGAGAAACGGGCCCTTTCATGAAACTGTACCCCAAGACCAGAGGCAATAAGAATTGATGACACAGTTAAAGAAGTGATGAGGGGAAATCTTCTGGTCCCCATCAAAAGGTGTTTTAGACTCACGGTGTTACACGGCAGGGAGAGGGGCACCCCAGAATCCCCAAACCTGCCTGCTCTAAATAGTTTCTGCCGTCCGCTGCATCATGCCAAAACATGTAAGACCTTTAGTGGAAAGAAACTTTAATACAATTAGAAAAGACAGAAAATATAGTTTTAAATCAAGCACCCAATGTTACCATCCCCGCATGGGTAAAAGTCCAACCCAAATGGGATTCGTACAAAGCAGAGCCCGAAAGCCTGCCACAAGGGTTAAACACCTTTCGGGAGGGACCCATAAAAAGGGTCTGAAACAGTCAGACAAGTCTGGGAGGAAAAGAGCAAAATCATAATCAAGATCAGCGTTGCCACAGTCACCTCCCCACGGGTCTCTCGCCCACGTCTGTCTCAACCAGTCCAGGCCGGTGCAGCTTCCTCAATGTCTCTCTGCTCCTTGTGCCTCTTCCGGCCTCCATCCTGTTTACTTCCTTTTCCACTGTCCTCTCTCCGGCTTCTTCTCTCCCCTGCTCAGCTCCACCTTCCCTTGGGTGGGGCAGGGACACTGGAACACTCCCTTTTTCCTGAGGACTGTTATAATGGCAGGCTTTGGAGCCCTGCTTTGGGCCAGTCCCATTTAGGTGGACTTTCACCCCTGAGGGGATAGGTAACTTTGGTTGCTTGATTTGGAAACTATATTCTTTGTCTTTTTTGTATTGCATTCTAATCGTATTAAAGTTTCTTCCCACTAAAGGTCTTACATGTTTTGTCTTAATGTGGCAGATGGCAGAACCTATTTAAAGTGGGCAGGTTTGGGGGTTCTGGGGTACCCCTTTGCCTGTCCTGTAACACCTGCAGGACGTGTAATGAGTAGCCTTGTCTGACTTTTAGGGGTTCAGTATAAATAACAATGCTTATATTTCAAACTCCTGTGATGAATGACCTACGAAGACACGAGCCCTTTGTCTCCAATGCCAGAGTCTCAGCATGTCCCCCAGAAACTTGCTCACACCCAAGGGAGAAGAGGTTTTGGGTAGTGAATTCCATGAGTGCAGATTTATGATGAGAGTCTGGGGTGTGACAAAGAGCATGAGCTCCCCCCTGCCTCGCAGAGCTCATCCTCAGGGAATTCACCCTTGAGAAAGACAAAGTGAACCATCCTCTCCCCTCCCCGCCCCCCACACTACTCTCCAGTCAGGTGAGAACAGCCATGCTGGTTTTTAGAAAAACTCAGCTTTGTCCCTCTCTTACAAAGTGGGAAAACCACTTTGTCTTTCCTCCGTGTGTATTTCCTTTACTTTTCACACTCATTTCGCACACTTTACTACCACACTCACTTCATTTCATAGTTCTGGGCCTTAAATATTACTGGATTTAACCCACCACAGAATTCCCTGTCACGCCAGTGTGTGTCTTACAATTTAGCACAAATCTAGCACCATCTGCTTGCAGATCGTGTGGGGTCACACAGATGAGGGACTCATTTTCCTCACTTCAGATGCCAATTTCAACTAATAGGTCCTCGGGTCACCGATTTGGTTGTGATTTGGTTACAAATAGGAGATTCCCGCAACCTCTTGCTCAGGTTAACTTAGTTCCCTCAAGCAGTTCACAGAATTCAGGGCAGCATTTACTTAAGTTTATCAGCTTCCTGAAAGATATTGTAACAGAGTGGTCCCCAGGAGAAAGGGTGTGTCCCAGGTTCCCTGTCCCACCCAAGGTAGGGTGGAACTGAGCAGAATATAAGAAGCTGAGAAGGGACACACACAGAGGACACACACTGAGGAGACACAGAGCACGGACAGAAGACAGGAGGAGATGGAAGAAGGATGGAGGCCAGCAGAGGCCCAAGGAGCAGAGAGACTTGTAAAGCAGCTGCACTGGCCTGGACTGATTGAAAGCGATGTGGGTGAGAGACCCGTGGGGAAGTTAACGATGGCTGTGTGGATTTTGTTCTGTTCTGCTTGGAATTGTCTGACTGTTTCTGACCCTTTTGTGTGGGTCCTTGCCGAGAGGTATTTTGGTTGCTCCCAGAATTTCCTGGCTGTTTCTGACCCTTGTGTGAGGGTCCCTGCCAGGGGCTGTTCTAGACTGTGGCAGGCTTTCGGGACTTGCTTTGGGCCAATCCCGTTTGGGTGGACTTTTACCCACGAGGAGCTGGGTAACATTGGGTGCTTGACTTAGAAAATATATTCGTTGTCTTCTCTGTTTTTTCTAGTTGTACTTAAGTTTCTTTCCACAAAAGGTCCTATATGTTTTGTATTGATGCGGCGGATGGCAGAACCCATTTAGACTAGGGCAGGTCTGGGGTTCTGGGGGTGCCCCTCTCTCCTGCCCTGTAACATACCATAAAGGATGATTTGCTACATCCTAGTGATTTAAACTTGAAATGAGAAGGAAAAGTTTGTCCGTGGGGAACTATGACGTCAACATGTAGATCATGAACAACAAATTTTAAGTAGGAATTCGATGCTTCTACTTCATTCAAAGAACTCCAGGCAAATTTGGACTTTTTCCATGAAATAAATATTATGTTCAGGTATTATTTTAAATGAAATGTTATTCCAGTTAAGAAAAAGAAAATAGGGCCTCCCTGGTGGCGCAGCGGTTAAGGGCTGCGCTGTGGAGCTGTCGGCAGCGGCGACGCAAGTTCGACGCCCGGCGGGGGAGAATCCCACATGGTGCAGCAGACCTCTCCTGCCTCGCCCACTGCTCCCCTCAGCAGTGTGTTTCTGATCTGCCTGTTCTGCTCCCCGCTCTGTCTCTGGTGAGCCCTCTCGCCGCCCCACGCCTATGGCCTATACCCCAGCTTGTATGTAAAAATAAAAAAAAATAAATCTTTAAAAAAAAAAAGGAAAAAAAGAAAAAGAAAATATATGAACAGAGAAGGAGGCTAGCCCAGGGAGAAAGTAAGACAAGATATAAAATGTGGTCAGTGTTCTATTCCCTTCTCTTAATCTAGAGTGTTAATCAAGCCAGATCCTTGATTTTGTTTTTTGTTGAGATTCAGAAAGTATTAATGGTCTGATGTTCTTCTACAATCCCTTTATTATTTTGCATATATTATTATTATATATATTATATATAAGTAAAAATATTATATATATTTATTATAATATAATAAATATTTATAATATTATATTATATTAATTATAATATATGTGAAAGGATTTTACTCTAAACTGGGAAGTGCAGACATGAAATGAAGAATCTCATGCCTTCCTCCTGAGGGTCACAAAACTTAAGGATTAATTTCTTACAAGGTTTGGTTTCCAGTATCTTCAGTTTTATTTTTGCTTTGGCTCCTCCTAGCTAACTGGCTCTTTATGGAAAAGATCCCACCTCTAATGATTGCCATTACACAAGCCTGCTCAGGCAGCAATGCCATCCTCTCACTGAGACACAGGACGAAGTAGGATAATCAGGTAGCTTCAAGGACAGTGCAGGCAGGGACCCTGGAGGGTTAAAAAAGTTAAGAGATAAGGGCAACAAGTGGAATAAGGGAAGATCCAAAGATAAGGGCACTGAATTCCAAAGGGAGCTAATTAAGCACCACAGGACTAGGGACAACAGGCCTTTCAAGATCAAAGATGATAAGAAAGTATGTTAAGAGAAGGACTGGGAAGCAGAGACTAATTTAGTCCTCTAAACAAATGCGCCTCCGTTCACGTGTTCCCCTGAGCGTCAGGGAAGTTCCTGCTGCAGCTTCATGAGACACCAACCGGTGGCGGCCACGAAACTGGGACTCAGCACTGCCCCTGCAGCCTGGGGTCCACTCCTGCCTGGGAGACAAGACTTGAACACCTGAAATTCGGTATCATCACCTTGAAAAAGCTGACGCTGTGTGAACTCATCCAGAGTTCGCCCATATGGCTTTGCAGTCCTGGCTTAACGATGCTCCTGTAAACAGAACGTGAAAGTCTTTGCAGACTCCCTGAAAATAGTAAAAAAGACGCTGCCTCCAGAGAGGACATGGAAGAAACAGAATTGGGTAATGTATGATTCATAAAATTTGCAAAAAAAAGAAAAACAGCAAAAAGAGGGGAGGGGAAGCTTTCTTTATGGAGGGACTCCCTGCAGAAGCTGCCTGCCAGGAGTCTTAGCACCTCACTGTCCATCTCCACAGAAGGAGATTTGTTCTGAGGGAATATCGGTGCAAGAGAGAATTGGGGTGTCATTTTTATACCAGTTATTATATTGCCGTGTATGTTCTTAAACACTTCTGGGGCAGATTTATACAGTAAGTCGGATTACAAGAGGATAAAGGGAAAATATTTGTATTGTTAATCCTTCCTGTTTTCCCCACATTGTTGGCAATGTGTACCTTAGCGAGTCACTTTATGACATTAAATAACAGGTCATTTATTTCCCAGAAGGTTGGCAAACTTGAACTCCAGCAATATTATATATCTATACCTACACACACACACACACACACATCAACAAAAGTTCCCTGAAACAACAGGAATTTTTGGTGTATATATCCTTTGTAATTGATAAACAGATGTGGGGGTGTGGGGGGGGTGTTGCCATGGGAAACAGCAAAGTCTTTGGCATTTTTAGTTGATAGAAACGTTGATGAGAAAAGAGGAAGAACATAAAGTGTGTACCTCAGTCCAGCATAAGAATATATGAAAAACTGAAATTAAAAAAACTTTTAAAATATGTATATATAAATACATTATAATATGTGAATATATATATATATATAAAACTTTCTTCTTTCCTTTTCCCCTTCTTCTGAATTTGATTGTTTTCCCTGAAAAAACAGGGCTCATATTAAACTTAAAAGAATGTTCGTGTTTGCCTTTATGTTGTAAGTCCAGAGTTTACACACCTGAACTATTTTACCAATGAGAATAGGTACAGAATGCAAAAGCTTGTTTTGAAAGTCAAGGGTATTTGTCATTAGTTCAGCTTTTTTGACTCTGTAACTATAAAAATTAAAATCAGGCCAGTGGTGTGGTTCATTTCTTTGTTCCTCTGGGAGATAATTCCTCATGCTGTTTTCCCAACTAGAAATTTGCAAATTATTGTGTCAGACCCTGTTGTGCTTTAAGTAGAGGCACAGGAGTGGGGAGGGGAACTAGGGGGACAGCACAGGAAGTAGGAGAGAAAGAGGAGTGGAGCTTGAAACAAAGGAGGAGTTAGATAAGGGGTACACAGGAGCAATAAAGTGGGGCTTTAGAAGATGAACAAGGGGGCACATTTCTTAGGGAGACATGAGGGAAGATGTCCCGCTGCCCTCTAGCAAGCCACAAATCGTGGGAGTCATGAGATTCAGAGTGTTTAAGATACTTTGTCTAGTGCAGAACCAGAAAGACAGAGGTTGAGATACAGGGCGCCAAACCCAGATGTCCTTGTCCGATGCCTGACAGTTAACCCTGCATCTGAGATCCCCTGACTGCAGTGGAAACAAAGGCTCCCTGTCACTCTGAGAGAGATTCATGAAGTGAAGAAAATGTCATGGTTGAAAGAATCCACAGGGCTTGTTTTCTGTGACAGAGTTCCCTGATTTTGTTATTGTGTTGATGTAACGCTGACTTACAGCTGTGTATGATTTAGAACTAGGTTCATCCCTCTTCAGGTGTATTTTGTGCCATCAATACCACCATCAACTCACCTTCAATTCAAAACAAAACTTAATCTTTATTCGAATCAACCAGAAACCGCTGGGGGGGGCTCCTGAGTGGGCACTTTCACTCCTCTTTGCACATCATCTGAGTGAGGACATGTCCCAGACTGCAATACGTTGCTGCTTGCAAAGCTTTTGGACAAGTCGGAGTTTTGGAATTTTGGAGGTCAAGGGAAGCCCCGCTAAAATCCGGCAAGCCAAAGTTGAGAAAGAAATGAGCAACTGGGAACCTGTGATCAGGCTTTTGCTTTTTCTTAGTGCTGAACAGTGTTCACTCGCTGAAAGATACTCAGAATGTTACCAGTTCGGGGCTTCTGAATAAAGCTGCTCTAAAAATTCACGCACAGGCTTTTGCGTAAATGGAGGTTTTCATTCTCTTGCAATAACAAGAGTGGGATAAGGCAGGATTGCTAGGGCATATGGTACCTTTATTTTCACCTTGCCAAAATACTAAAGTGTTTTCCAAAGTGACTATATCATTTTACATTTCCAACAGTGAGGAGAATTCCATCCCCATCATTTCTTCACCTCCACTAACTTGTTCTTTTGTTTTATTTGCCACACCCATGGTTACAGAGTTGTAGCTCATTATATTTTTATTTGTTTTTCTTTAATGACTCGTTGAGCACACTTTTATGTCTGTATTTACCATCCATCTTCAAATCGAATTGTGGTCTGTTTTTAAATTGGGTTGTTTTCTTACTGTTGAATTTTGAGAGTTCTTAGTAAGTTCTAGATACACATTTTCTCCAAAGGAGGTAGTAGTAGTAAAAGGGGTGGTTCAGAAAGGCCTGCTGTGTCAGCTGCCGGGGGCCTCTGAGCAGCTGGGCGCTGGGAGGTGTAGTGGGAGGGCCTGGAGCAGTGGCGGCTCCTGAGGGTGTCTCCATGGGCAGATACGTGCTCAGGCTCATGGTTTTCTTTGAGGGGGTGAACTGACGTGTCTTCTCGAAACATATTTATTTCTTTCCAATCTGTTTGCCTTTGATTTCTTTTTCTTGTCTTATCGCTACTACTGCGCTATTCAGTAAAATGTTTATTTCCCCCCGCCTTCAGTAAAATGTTTATTTGGATTAGGGAGAACCCACAGCCCTGTCTGTTTCTGATCTGTGGAGGAAAGCGTTCGCTCTTCACTACCAGCTGCACCTGTTCTGTTGATGGCTTTTATCAGGTGTGGGAGTGTCTTTCCATTCCCAATTTTAGGAGTTGTTATGGATGGATGTTAACTTTTCACAAGCTTTTTCTACCATTATGGAGATGAGCAGGTGCTTTCTCTTATTCTGCTAATATGATGAATGACATTGATTTATTTTCTAATGCTTCACTTAGAACTTCTAACCAGATTTCTTCGTTCTGGAGGTGAATCTGTATTGTTTGGGTGTTTTTTTCAACCCAATTTGTACCATTTAATTTTGCTCTCTTTTAAACCCTTCTTCCAACCACTGAAAGAAATTTGTAGGGGGAAATAATTCAGTTGCTCTATCGCTGCTCTCTTGAGACCATGGCCATCATTTATGAACCAGGACCATTTGGGAGAGGAATTGGCAATAGGGCAATTGAGGCACAACAGAACTGAGAGGATACGTCTGTGATAAATTTAATTTTTTTTGGTAAGGCCTTTATGAGATTGAAATTATGTCATTTGTCTTCTTTAGGTGAAGGATTTCTCCAAAGAAAGCATCTAACAAGATCTGATCTTATAAGCAATGGCAAGATTCATTGTGTCCTGTTCATTCCCATTGTGTTTATAGTTATATTGGTGACTGTACTTTCTACTCATTTCGCAGGTAAGGGACTTGTTCCCCAAGCTTTATCAAATGTGCCACATATTTCTGTTGTCAATAACTATTTCTGAATGCCATTATTTGCCAGGCACTGTTTGAAGTGCTTCAGATGTATCAGCAAAATAATGCAAAAATCCCTGCTTCCAAGGAACTTGAAATCTCCCAGGAAGCTGCAGATACTGTAATTAACAAAGGTAGAGATGGAACAGGTTGCCCTACAAGAGGGAAGTGGTAAGGTCAACCTCCTGAAGATGACCTTTCAGGAAACTTTTGAAGGAGATGAAGTCACCATACACTACTAGGGAGAGCACTCCAGGCAGAGAGAGCAAGTAGGGAAAACTCCCTCAGGGGGAATGTCTGTGAGACTGAAGAACAGCAAAGAGGCCTCAGGTGCAAGTGCCCTGTGAGGACAGGAAGAGCAGTCCCGTGGGACCAGGGGCTGTAGAGCTTTGCAGGACACCTGAAGGCTGAGCGTTTACCTTGAGTCCAGTGGGGAAGGTGAGGAGGAGGGAAGCCCCTCTCAGACCGGCACTGTAGAACACTCATTCTGCCGGTCCTGCTGAGAACAGGGTGTTAGAGGACAGGGTAGAACTGGGGAGACCTTCCCCATCCTCTGGGTAACAGATGCCGACAGCCTGGACCTGACGTTGACAGTGGCCGTGGGACAGGGTGTCAGCTTCTGGGTGTTTTGAAAGTTGAGTCAGCAGTATTCCGTATTAGATTGGATATGATGTTTTAAGAGGAGAAAAACTTAAACATCACTTCTACGGGTTTTCTCCTGAGCCATGGAAAGAGTGTATATGCCAGGCCTGGCAAAAAACAAAACAAAACAAACAAAAAAAAACAAACAGCTGTGGTTACAGGAGTTTCATCTGTGAAGCTTTTTCCTGATATGTCCCAACCAGGTTTGCATTTTATTTTTTCACTCAGGTTAAATCTGTGAGTTTCTGACATCTATTTATGCAGATTGAGAATGCACAGAAGTATAAGAGAAACATAATGTTAACAAAAATTCAAGTGTACATAGAGGCAATAGGAGCTTATCATTTCTTGAAACACTTATTCAGGAAGAAATGATTTATCAGTATTACTAAGTCACTGTTATGTGTATTCTGATTTCATTGGTGATCTTCCAAAGGTCTTTGTTCCCACAACTCCAAAGTATGACCTAAACAATTATGAAAACTAATTATTCCCAGACCAAGTTTTGTGTTCCTATCTAACATCTTTCATCAGAGGTTTAAATAGTTGCAAATGATGTAATATCCTTTGCATGTAGATACTGACATTCAAAAATTACCTGTTATATTGCAATCAAAGTTCTGCTGTGATGTTACCTACCGCTATCCATTTAAAAAAGAATTCACGCGCAAAACCATTCTTAATCTTGGGAAACTTAACTTTGTGTTCTTTAAATTATTGTTTATATACTGTATTTCTGCTACTGAATTTTATCACAGTGTACTATGTAAGTAATTGCTTATCTTTAAATATAAGGGAGAAATAAAAGTTTTCTGTGGTGCTCAATATTTCATACCAAATATTTTTTTGCTTACGAGACCTTCCAAGGAGCAATGTGTGTTGTGTAAAGATATTAGAGGAGGACAAGGGGAAGTTAGGAAACAAAAGGTCCAATCTTCCTGTAGCCTACACCCTTGCTGGTTTCAGGTATGTAGGGACGACCAAAATGTTTTATTCATATTTAACAGAAATATGTATAAAACAGAAAAATTCAGAAAGTCTTTTAGCACCTATTTCTGGTGCCAAAATTATTAAAAATTTTGTTATAATTTGTCTACTGGGCCATTTTGTACCCCATAAGACGTACAGAAGAGTAAAATCTATCCCAGGTATGAAGTGTCCAGAGGTTGAAGGGCCAATATGAAGGAAGAGGTGAAAAGCAGAATCTGCCTGATGCAGGGAGAGTGGACTAGGGTTTACCTTTTGGAGAAAGGAGGTTAGAATCATTCAAACAAAATGTTGCTGTAGAACTTGATTTGCTTGAAGCAATTAGTGCCCATACAGCCCACAGGAAGGTGCTCAGGCACCGCACTTGGTAACTACTGGACTAAAAGTTATTGTACTTAGGATAAGGCGCTTACTGATGAGTTGGAAAGTGACAATTGAAAGTCTACAATCCAGAAGTGACCTGAGGATGAGAAGTGGAACCGTAGACAAAAAGGATGAGAATGTTTATTAATTACTAATGTATTGTTACATCCAAGTTTTAGCAAGAAAGGGAATCCCAGTCATTGAACGCCCTGTGTATGCAGCCTGCCCCGAAGGATGGATTGGATTTGGAAGCAAGTGTTTTTATTTTTCGGACGACACAAGAAATTGGACTTTCAGCCAGTCCTTCTGTGCTGCAGAAAACGCCAGTCTTGTTCAGATTGAAACCCCGACGGAAATGGTAAGGGTCGTTTTTGGAGCATGTTCTCTGTTGGAACCCTGGCTTCTGGAGGGGCAGGCTGCAGGGGGTGAGGGCTGAAGGAGAAGGAAGAATCCTGTGCCGGGTGGATTGAAGTATGGGTTCTGTACAGTGCCTGGCGTTGGAGGGTCTCTCTGCCTGGAGCCCTGTGAGATGTTTTAGATCCATCCTCTGATGAAATCCTCGTCATTAACCTGCAAGATTAGACACATGGTCATTGTCAGAGAAGCCTGGCTGTCAGAGTGACTATATCCATACTCTGCTAGAACAGCAGTCACTACCTGGGTCTTTCCCAGCCCAGCAGGGGTGAATGGTGACTGTAAAATAATTCTGGATCAGAGACAGAGAATGAGTTTGGGGCCTGAGAACTAGGCACTAGTCTAACTCCAAAGTCTTAACTTCTCCAGTATCCCCTGCTGCCATCCAAAAAGAGAAGGCTGTAGGGGAGAGAGACCAAGAGTAATAGGAGAGAAATATGTCTTTCACTTTCTATGTTTTTTATAATAGAATTTCTTGAAAAGATACACAGGCTCCTTTCACCACTGGATTGGACTTAGGAGAGAGTCATCAGATCACAGCTGGAAGTGGATAGACAATGCTGGATACAATATCTCGTATGTTTGGGGACTTGACTTTCTACTGTTCTCCTGTGTGGTTGTGTATGTGAATTGTGTCTATGAGAGAGTAAACTTAATATCATGGAAAACTCACTGCACTAGGAGGGTCAGTGATATACATCACTTCTATGCCCTTCTGTTTATTAGCTGTGGCTTTGAAAAACGTTACTTCTTGTGATTTTCATTGAAATATTTAATATTTTGATGATTTTGAACATGGTTCTTATACTTTGAGCCAAGGATTTAAACATTTCTCTGCTGGAATCTTTAGATTATAGAAAGAATAGCTGAGGTACAGCAGGGCTTCTAAATTCCTAGAAAGCCACAAAGAATAATTACCACAAATTTCCTAAACCCACTATTCATTCCCACTGTTGTATCAATTACAAAATAAAAGTCTTCAGGGAAACTGAAGACTTCAAAATTTGGGACTATTTCCTAAAGTTTTATCAGTGAAAAGAACAGTTCTTTCAATTGTGAATATTTCAGTGGAGGATTTTTACATTTCAGTGGAGCCGATAAATCAAATCACTTCCTTCAATCAAAGCTGTGCCATCTTAAGAACTGACTGTTAAAACTTGCAAGCTAACTATAGACTGAGGCCTACAGCAGAGGAGGGGGAGGAAGGGAATCAAAACAGAGTAGAGAAGAGCACAAGGGACTGTGGTGATGGTTCTCCAGTGCTATGGTGGGGGGAGAAATATGGGCACTCATCTGAGAGGAGAAATCAATTACTGTACAAAAATGAACAACGATGTAAGAAAAAACAAACAGCAACGTAAAATTTACTAGTAAGTAAATATTGGTATTTTCACACCTGTATGATCAGTTCAGGAGAAAATTGAAAATAATATTCACTAAAGGCTACCGATGGCAACAGGTCATTAGCTGCACCAGCAGCCTCATGAACTACCTTAGCAGCATCGTACCTGGGCTTGGTGCAGGTGCATGAAGACTCGATAGTCATCACGGACCTTGACAATGTCAAGTGAACTAAATCCAGAAATGGTGCTTTCACTAAACCTGGGGTCGGGGTCATAAGCAGAGGAAGGAATGGAGATGCTCCACATATGGGTGTCTAACGATGGTGTTTTGGGTTTCAGGTTTGTCATCACAGGAAGCGGGGAGTGCGCCTACCTGAATGACAATGGGGTGAGCAGTGGCAGGGTCTACACGGAGAGGAAATGGATTTGTAGTAAGCCAGCTCATTGCGCTGACAAATGCCAAAGTAGTTTAAATTCTTCAGGGGGAATTTCCCAACCATTTATGGGAAACTACATTTTGTTTGGTTTTATACAGTTGCTCCTATACTGCTTATTCTATCAAAGCTATTGCTAATCGGCATCCACAATACTCATGGACAGACGTTATAATTTGCTGTATACAGTTGCTGAGCTATAGATTAGGAACTTCCCTGTATAAAGTCTAATCTTTGCGCACGTAAACCATAGCAATGACCATGCTAGCTGAAATCATGCAAAATCATTTAAATATCCAATGAGAAAAATTACAATTGACCTGTGACCTTTGAATAAATTCAAAATTCTCGTCAGAAATAGTAAAATTTAAATGTACTAACCCGTGTTTCAGAACATCAGAAGCACTTTCATTCTGTGTTTATATTTTAAATTTCAATGTGCTAAATAACTATGATACCTATAAATAGCATTATTTTATCCTTTATCAGATTTAAAATTCTTTTATCCCAGATTAAATCATAGATATTCACTCGAGTACTTTTAGCGTTCAGTATTCAATCAGAATTTTATACATGCTATTGAGAAATATCTTAAATTTCTATCGCTTCAGCTACACTGTACTGATGAGTCCCAACTAGGCCGAAATAGCAATTTATAATGTAAATTTTTTCTTTTGTATTTTTATTTCTCCCACTTTATTGGCATTTTTTTTTAAAGATTTATTTATTTATACATACAAGCTGGGGTACGGGCCATAGGCGTGGGGCGGCGAGAGGGTTCACCAGAGACAGAGCGGGGAGCAGAACAGGCAGATCAGAAATACACTGCTGAGGAGAGCAGCAGGCGAGGCAGGAGAGGTCTGCCACACCATGTGGGATTCTCCCTGGCCGGGCGTCGAACTTGCACTGCGCGCTGCCGCCAGCTCCACAGCGCAGCGCTCAACCGCTGCGCCACCAGGGAGGCCCTTTATTGGCATATTTACTCTTGTAATTATTTGTAAATTATTGGCAAATATTTTAATTGTTGGCAATTGGCAGTTCATCTACTATTTGTCTGCCTCAATCTATAGAAGTCAACTATAGTTTATATAGCTTCTCAAGCAGAGTTTCTTCCTATTGTAGCAGGGTGGTCCCCAGAAAAAAAGTGTGTTCCAGGTTCCTTGCCCTAGCCAAGGGAGGGTGGAGCTGAGCAGCAGAGATAATAAGCTTGAGAAGAGAAAAGGAGGGGTAAGACACAAGGGACTGGAGAAGGAAGGAAGTAGGATGGGGAGCCAGAAGAGGCCCAAGGAACAGAGAGACATGTAATGAAGCGGCACTCGCCTGGACTGATTGAGACAGATGTGGGTGAGAGACACGTGGGGCAGTTGGCTATGACAATGTTGATTTTGGTTTTAATTTTGCTCTTTAACTCCCAGAATTGTCTGGCTGTTTCTGACTCTTTCCTTTTTTAAAAGATTTATTTATTTATTTATTTGTGCATACAAGCTGGGGTATAGGCCAGAGGTGTGGGGTGCTGAGAGGATTCCCCAGAGACAGAGTGGGGAACAAAACAGGTGGATCTACTGAGATACACTGCTGAGGGGAGCAGCGGGCGAGGCAGGAGAGGTCTGCTGCGCCATGTGGGATTCTCCTTGGCCATGTATCGAACTCTTGCTGCAGTGGCTCTGGATAGCTTCATAATGCTGTACTTAATCCCTTGCGCCACCAGGGAGGCCCTGTTTCTGGCTCTTTTCTGTGGGTTCCTGCCAAAATGTGTTCTAGACTTGTGGGAG
>PVIJ01023769.1:0-13621 GCA_004024925.1 Scalopus aquaticus
CCCCCCCCCCCGAGGTACCAGATGGCAGGATTTAGGGCCCCCCCTTCTCCCCATCACCCAAGAATGTGAAATACCAGCAAACAAAAGTCTCATCCAAATTAGGAAGCGAGTGGCTCTGTCTGCCCATGAGTATGTGTGCCGTAGGGGCTGTTTGGGGTTTTTAGCTTTCCCCACCAGTCCCTTCAAACCCACAATGTTACCATGGCTCAAACTGTTGCTGATTCCAGGTCGCAGTCCTGTGTCATCACATCATTGCATGCCCTTCCCTAGACCTAGGGTGTTGCTGCAAAAGCAGCCTGTCGCTCAGAGCCCCTGGTCAGCTCCAGTCCCAGGACCCCCTTTGTCAAGCCAGCAAACAGGGCCCTCTCTGTGCCAGAGCTGTGGGGTCAAGCCCAGGCCCAGGTCTGCTTGGAGGAGCCCTGGCTGGGGGTGATGTGAGTGGGCTCTGCCAGACAGATGCGAAGACCTGGGCCTGTGGCATAGAACCACATTCTCACCCTATCCCCCAAGCATGAGTGTGTGCTCGAGGGCCCTGAGAGCAGGGGACCTATCTTGGGAGGAAGGGGGTGCAGAAGCTAGGCTTTCTCCACAGCTCCAGGCTGTGAGCAGTGATCAGCGAGACCAAAGCCCATGAGCTGAATGTGGCCCCGGCACAGAGGCCCCACCCTCACTCCTTATTACCTTCTTGGGAGAGGATGATGAACTTGGTGGTCTTGAGTGTCTTTCCATTCAGCGTCCAGGTGACCGTGGCTGGAGGGTCAGAGGACACCTGGCACTGGAGTAGCAGCTTCTCACCCTCAGCCACATGGACATCTTGTAGCTTCTCCTTGAAGGCTGGGGGTGTTCCTTGGCTTTCTGGTCTTTTTTCATTATCAGTGCCCCCTGCATGCCCTGCCTTGCAGTTCACATCATTCTTAACCTCCTTCTTGAGTTCCTCTTTCCCAGCTGGTTTCAGGGTCTCAACAGGCTTGGCATTGCCCACAGGTTTTAGGCTCTCTGCAGGCTTTGCACTGCCCCTGGGTGTCGGGGTCTCAGCGGGCTTGGCGTTTCCCACTGGTTTTAGGGTCTCAGCAGGCTTGGCGTTTCCCACTGGTTTTAGGGTCTCAGCAGGCTTGGCGTTTCCCACGGGTTTTAGGGTCTCAGCAGGCTTGGCGTTTCCCACGGGTTTTAGGGTCTCAGCAGGCTTGGCGTTGCCCACAGGTTTTAGGGTCTCAGCAGGCTTGGCATTGCCCACGGGCTTGGGACTTTCTGCTTCCTTGGCATTCAAGGCCTCAGCATTGTTGCTACTGTTCTCTGCTGGTGATTTTTTCTTACTGCCCAGCACTGAGCGAAAATCTGGGGTGGCAGGTTTTGGAGCTGGTACCTTCTCTGGCACAGGGGTCTTGGGGGTCCCCTTCTTGGCCAGAACAGAACGGAAGTCCACCTGTTGAGGGCCATGCACCTTCCTCTCTTCCTCAGACACAGTCTTTGGCTTTACTTGACGCTGCAGGTTGGCACGGAAATCCATCTGCTCGGCTGGGATCTCCTTCAGGTCTTCTTCCAACAAGGTCTTGGTACTCACCTTCTTCCCCAGGAGGTCACGGAAGTCCAGCTGCTCCACCTCCTGCTGGCGGATCGCCTCCTCGGTGTGCTGCCGTGTCTCCACGCGCCTCTTTAGCACCCCGCGCACGTCCTCACTGCCCTCCTCTGGCCAACCCTGCCCTCCTGCCGGCCAGCCGGGCCTCAGGGTCCCGTAGCAGTCACCACCACCATCAGCACCAGCTCCTCGGCCACAGAGGCCCGCACAGCTGGCAGGCTCCCTCCCCCTGCAACCAGTGAAGGGAAAAAGGAAAGTAGCAGGAGGAAAAGGGGCTGGGTAAGAAAGAAACGTCAGGGGAGAGCAAATCCCTGAGGGAGGAGGGCAGGGAGGGGGGAAGAGGGGTGAGGGCTGGCCGGGCGGTGTTTATAGAAGGGAACATTGGTGAGAGACGCTTGCTTGCTTGCTTAGTTGGTTTGCTACATCGGTAATGACTCCAGTAGCCTTATAAGGGTGTGTGCAAAAAAAAATTCACCCCTTCTCCTCCCCTTCTCTCCCTCCCTTGTTCCCCTTCCAATCTCTCCCTCTTGGCTCAGGCAGCCTCAGCTGGAGGATACAAACAATCTGGGGTTGTTGGTGTGGCCTGCAGGGGCCAGGAGGAAGGTGGGTGGGTGGTGGCATGGGGCCCAACGGGGCAGCTCCTGGGGGGGCACTCACCATGGGAGGGCGCTGGCAGGGCTGCTTTGCAGCATCAGGGACACCTGGCAACTGCATTCGCCAACCTGGTTCCTGAAGATTCAAATGATCAGTACAGATCAAGGGGCTCTCTGGGCAGAGGGCCTGCTCAGCCTAGGGCCCTGAAGAGGCTGGGTGAGCATGGTCATGGCGCCAGGCTCGCTGGGTGGCTGCCAGAGAAGGTGGGGCCATGGACTTAGCTGTGAGCCTGAAACATACATCCCGGGCCTGGATTTAGGGCAGGGCTCTCCAACTCTTGACTACCTTTTATTTTCCCAGGTCTTGTTAAAATAAATTTATTTTAAAGAATCTTTTGGACAACAGCTAAGATTGGCGGCCAGAAGCAGGAATAGTTTCTGTAATGTATTGTAAGAATAATACAATCAATCAGTCACTCTATTAATATGAGAGTTAGGACTAGACCTGTGGATGTGGAGCAGCCTGGTCTGTGAGTCTGGGTCCTACCAGGGACCTCCAGTCTGACCCATATTTTCTTAATACAGAGGTGATTACTTCCCTCTGGTCACAATGTCCCCCCAAATTTAATATCCCCGCTGCCCTGCGCTTGACATGAAAACACCCTCCAATACCTACTCATCAGCTAATGCCCTAGTTCAGAATTTTTAAAATCAGAAACCTACAAGGCCCAGAAACATAAATGGCCCTTTCTCTTCCTCCTTCAGGTGGGGAAGGTTGTGGGGTCTTCACGCTGCTTCATACTCTTCAACCTCCCCCTGGCCAGCTGGAGCCCCCTCCTCTCAGGGGAGGGGAGTGCACCGCACTTGGGAGTCCAGTGAAGTGCCGCAGCTTCTCCCTGGCCCCACAAGGCCGCCACCTGCTGGTGCGCCTGAGCCCTGAGCACTCAGGGGAAGGGAAGAGGGCAGATTCTTGAGCGGGCCACTCTTCCCAATAACAACCAAGAACGGGCATTTACATGGCACTCCCAGCTGGCGTGGCTGCCACAGCCATCATCATTCCTGTTCCCACAACACGCAGTGAGGCACGGAGCGCTCTGATGCTGAATGAGAGGGGAGGAAAGGAAACTGGGGGGTTTACTGTGGCAGTGTCGGGTGGCCCCGTGTCCCCATGTGGCCATCTTCCCAGGTCGGGAGCCCACACATGCCTCAGATCCTGCTGCAGATGTGCCAAGCCCGTGACCTGGGCGGGGTCCCTCCCAATAGGGGCCAGCTCCGGGTCAGACGCTGGCATCCCATGGCATCCCATGGCATGGCAGATGATTCTCAGGGGTCCTGGGTGTTGCTGCTCACTCCCATGCAAGATCTTTGCTGCCCTCCAGCCATCCTCTCATCTCTTGTGGTGGGGGAGGGGGAAAGTAGGGAGTGAGGGGGCTCTCTCCTGGCCCTGGGGAGGCTGGGAGGCCCTCAGCACTGAGTACTCATACTCAAGGCCGTGAGGCTTCTATCAATTTGTAGAATAACCACGGGGAGTCATTTGGGTGTAAGATTCAGGCCCCTGACACCCCATTCCTGGAGGCTGCTTAGGCCATAGGTTTCCCATTATTCTTTTGAACAGGGTGGGGTGCCCCCGGGTTGGTGTGGGGCGTGAGGACAGGATGCCCAAGAGCTGTGTTTCCCAGTAGCCCTTCTTGGCAGCTCAGCTGAGTTTCCTCCCGTCACAGTAGAACACAGCCCAGATGCAGAAATCAGGAGCAGACACACACCAGATGGCCCTGCTTTACCTTAAGCAAGTCCCGCTGAGGCTTTAAATGGTGGGGCACCCTGTCCCCTGAGGGTGGGGATTCTGTTTCCCCCTGGGGGAAGCAGGTAAGAGCTTCTGTTGTTCCCATTGCTTGCTGCTCCACCCACATCCAGCCCCAACCTCAGGCTCCTGGGCAGCAGGAGTGGGTGTACGGAAGGCGGAGAACTAGGGGCATGACTGGCACACTAAGTGGATCATCCCTGGGGAAGACTTGGGGCCAACTATTTCTACAGTCGCACACTTACATCGCTCCTGGGCCTGTAAGGCAAGTCATGGGGTCATTCAGATCCTGCAAAGGTCAGAGGGGCCTGTTGCCTGAGACCCCCAGATCAGACCAGAGACCTGAATCAGCCAGGTAGCATCGGGGGCCATCTGTGCATACTCAGCAGCAGTCAGGCCTGGGGCTGGGGCTGAGGCCTCTACCCCCATATCCAGCCCGGATGTGCCACAGAGTACGTGGGGCTACCACCCTATGTCTTGCTGCCCCTTTTACGAGCTAACAGAGCTCGTTTGGCCCGCATCTCTCAAGCTCTGAATAAGAAGCCCACTCCAGTTACAAAGTCCTGGACCCTGTCCTACTCTGAATCACCCGTCTCTGGAGTGGATTTTATATGCAAAATTAGTTTAAAGAACTAATTTCCTGGCAAGTATCAATCTTTCAAATATTTCAGCTGGAATTTGGAGTTGACTATTTGACATTTCCCTTTCAGTTCAAGAAAAAATCTAAGGAGGGGGTGGAGAGGTAGAAAATACCCGCCCGTATCTACCCCACAATGTCAGGAGGAACAGACAGGACCCGTTCTCCTCCAACCCCGCTTCCTCCAGCCATCCAGTCTTCTTAAAAGACATTCTCTCCTGTGTCTAAGTCTGATTTCTGTCACGAGAAAAGCTGGGCTGGGGGTGGGGGTGGGGCGGAGAGCCCTGGTAGGCCTGGCACACAGGCCCAGGAGAACTTTCCACTGCCCCACTCCTTCTCAGCTGGGGACAAAGCCAAGACCAGGCAACAAACTCCCAAAGGAATGAAGAGGCTGGCCTTTGGGGAGGGGGAGCGGTGAGGGCTGTGTGGTTGGGGGGCTCCAGAGAGCTCTGCAGGTTCCCCAAGTTCCCCGTACACTGGGAAGAACCTAGGAACAGAAGTGCACGTGATCTGAATACAGAGAGGAGGGTTTCAGGCTGGGCTCTCTACTTGCCTTGGGTCACCATGTGCAAATCTGTGACCCTGAGGCCTCAGTTGCCCCCATTAATAAATGAGGAGGGGGCTAGATGACTTCTGAAGTCCCTTCCAGCTGGGACAATCTATGTTTTATGACTGTCCCCAACTGGCCCCAGACAGTCTGCCTGCTGACCTTCCAGCGCAGCCCTCTGCTCTAGCCTGGCAGGCTTCCCATCGCCTTCATCTGCTCTTCCCCTACCCGCTCTTGTAGCCTATCCAACACGCCCTCAACAACCAAGCCTTTGCTATTCATTGGCCATGTCTCGGCCTTTCTTTTTTCCTCAAAACTTCACAAAAATTTCATCTCTTCTGGGATGTCTGGCTTGATGAGCCCAAGTATTGTGCAAAGCACCGCTCCTTCCATGCAGACAAGCCATCTATTCTCACATGGACGTAATCAGTTTCACTAACTGTGCTGGTCCAGGACAGGGAGAGTGTATCTCCTCTCTATTCAGGAGGCAGAGGTGCCTTTCTGATGATAAACACTTCGGGCACAAGGCAAATCAGTTGGTATGTTCTGAGCCCGATGGTAATAGGACAACCAGCCAGCCCACAACTGTCTCATCAGCTGACCACAGACGCATCATCAGCTCAGCTGAGATCTGGTGAGCATTGCCAGATCAGCAGAACTTCTGAGTAGATCCACGGACTCCCGCGAGGTAATAAATGCCTGTTTTTAAAAGCCACTGATATTGGGATGGTTTTGTTATAGAGCAAAAGCTAACTGATAAAAGCATAAAGCACAAGCACAGAAAGGATGGGGTTTAGTGTCTGCTGCAGGAACAATGCTCCATCATGGCAGCAGCCTTGGCACACAGCGCCAGCCTAACTGCAGCTCAGAAGACTGATGGGCTCAGTATGGGCAGATGGTCCCTATAGGAGCAAAAGCCCTTGCAAAGTTGTGATGGTTGGACCTTCCAGAGCTAAGCAGGTCCGGCCATCTTTGGGATGTGCAAGATCAAGGTGCAGCTACAAGCTCTTCAATGCTTCAACCAACCCGAGGAGCTGGCCTTTTCTCTCCATCAACCCAGGGTTGGCATGCATTTGTAAGAGCATCTGAAAGGAAGAACATTTCTGAATCACATTTATCCAACAAATAATTAACAAATACTGACCGTGGGCCAGACGGGCTGTAGGCACGGGGAGCACGGCAGCGTGCCTTCGTGGCAGTTGGATCCCACGTGACCTAGCAAGACCTTGAAAGGGACTGAAGATGGAGTGGGGCCATTCACCTTCCTGTGGTGGCTTTAGGATACCTACAAAGTCTTTGCTGCTCTCTCTCCTAGCTCACTCCCCTAGCTCACTTACCGTAGTGGGGGAGAGGTAATGATGTGACTCTGAGAGCAGGTCATAAAAGACATTGTGGGTTCTGACGTGAGCTCTCTCTTGGACCCCAGCTCTGGGGAAGACAGTGACCCTGCCACAAAGACACTGGGCAGCCTGTGGAAGGCAAAGCCTCCTGCCATCAGCCTTGGGAGGGAGCCACCTCAGAAGAAGTGATCCTCCAGCCCTACCCAACCCAGCGGAGAGCTTCACTGGGACCTCACCTAAGACCCTCAGCCAGAATCATCTAGCTTAGCTGCTTCAAACCCCTGACCTACAGCATGTGAGATCGTAACTGTTTTTAGCTACTACATTTTGGGGTCACTTGTTACACAGCAATAAATAATTAATACAGTCGCTCAATCCTCCTGCCTTTCCAGTTCTAATCCGTTCTTCCCTCCTTCATATTCCTCACACACCAAATAATAGGGGAACAAAATCCAGATGTCATAAGACAGAGGACTCCAGGAAGTGAGCTCAGAAGGGCAGGTTTTCGGTGTGCAGTGGGAGAGACGAAAACACTGAGCCTGATCTTTCTTTACCTTGAAGCCCAAGCCCCACAATTTTTAGTACCTCCTCTGGCCTCCCAGTCCTAGGTAGGGACTTTGATAGGAGGGAGTAGTTTAGGGGGCAGAGGCGTGCAGGAAGTTGGCAGGACGTGCAGACTCACTTGAGCAGGATCTCATACTGGCCGGCATGCCAGGGCTGAACGTTCTTTAGAACCAGGGTGAACACATCCTCATTCTGTAGCACCTCAAAGTGGCCAGTGTCTTTGGAGAGAGCTTTGCCGTCTCGGAGCCAGTGCACGGTAGGAAAGGGGTCACCAGCGATGGCACAGGAGATGAGGACATTCTGGCCCAGGGAGGCGGTCACTGAGCGAGGCTTGCTGATGAACCAGGGCTGGGTGCCATCCTGAGGCTCTGCAAGTTGGTGCAGGGTTGAGTGGGAGAGAGGGATCTTTCAGCAGACTGCACCCACTCAACTCTCCGTGACAGTGTAAGTTTTAAGACTTTCCAGAAAGTAAGCTTCTCCAGAAACGCTCTCATTAGATATACAAACATACAAGTAAACAAATATACATCCTTCATGGTAAATCTGCCTTGGTTACGGAGGCTATTATTACCAGGAATTTGTATATCCAAAGCAAGGGGAGCCCCAGAGGGCTACCTGGGAGAGGCAGTAATGAGCTACATCAGATGTATATGAGTTAGCACTTACTTTAGGTGTGATTAGACAGGTTACTGTGTGTGTGTGTGGGGGGGAGTAGGAAGCCATCACTGCCAAATCACTAAGTGTATTAATGAATCCTAGCGCTCCATGCAGCTGGTCATCAGCAGCCCAGAAAAGGGAAGGGCTTCAGAAGCAGAGGAGGGCAGCCCCACTCGGTCGAAGCCTGAGGTGTAGGGTAGGCAGACGGCCTCCGGGACTGGGATGGGAGCGAGGCAGCACAGGTCCCATGGTGGGGGCAAAGCAGCCTCACGTGGTTCCCCCAGGTTGCTTTTGGAGAGACCAGGGCACCTCCTGCCAGCCCTGCCCAGCCCTAGCCACCTGCTTGACCTTACCTTGCACCGTGAGCACGGCTTGGGTGCAGACCTTTCCAGCACTGTTCCAGGCTACACAGGTGTAAGTGCCCGTGTCCTCGGGGAACACCTCCTGGATGCAAAGGCTGTGCTGAGTGCCTCGCTGTTCAAAGTGGAAGTCCTCGGACTCTTGGATCTCATTCTCATTGTGGAGCCAGATGATCTCAGGGGGCGGGTTGCCTGAAAGGGAGTAAGGACAGCAGAACTAGTCGGAGAGGTGCTCCCCAGAACTAGGCGGTACCTCTGCACCTAATACTGTGACACCATAGCAAAAACTCTATTAACTCTATCTACCATAGAGGCTTCTTGAGAGGATTAGATAAATTATTAAGCCCCCCTTAGCAGCCTATTCTAAGCATCTGGCACAAAAAAAGTACTCAACACATGTTTACTTTAATTATCGTAACTTAATAACAGATTTGGGGAAACCAGAAAGAATCTAGAAGTAAAAAAAAATATATGATTTCAGGGATGGAAAAGAAAATGCCGGAAGTATAGTCCTTAACATTTGAGTCTGTACTGCTTGGTGATACTGAGTGGCCACAGGTCACTTGCACTGAACATGCCTCAGGCTCTGAGCTGCCTCCCTGGGCATGCACCTTGAGACAAGGCCAAGATAACTGCATGGTGGGCCCTGTGCCAATATTCCCCAGAAAGAGAACTCGTTACCATTCCAATGTTGTCCAAGCGTGAAGGTGGGCACCAGCTCAGACAGGATTTCAGGCCCTGGTTCCTGGAGGATGACATTTTTGGCTTTCCGCTAGTGTGTTTTCCTGGGTAGCTTCTGGTGATTTGTTGGACCATAAAACAATGGCTACCTGTGAGGGTTTCCTCTGCATGAGAGCTGAGCCAGAGGAGTCCAGCCCTTGGGATAGCTGCCCGGGGAGGCTGGGTGGCACAGGCTGGAGACCAGAGGAGAGAGGAGACCTCCATCGGTCTCCTGGAGCCTGGGGGCAGAGCGCTCTGACTCCAGGCCGCAGTGAGCGGAATGGTGAGTGTGGACAGGGGGAGGGGCCCTCCAGCCTGTGAGAGCAGGAGTTCATCAGGTTCCTCAAGAAGATGAGCCATGGGTTCTCTCAGACCCCATCTTCATTGTTTCTGGGCTCAAGAGGAAATGAAACCCAGGAAAGCCACCTGCAGACTGTCAAAGGGACTAATCTTAGGTGATGAACAGGAAACTCTGGATGCCCCAGGCATGACCTCAAGTCAGCAAGTCTGTGCCAGTAGGCTCCCCAGGCGTCTCTTGCCGGCTCCTAGCAAGGGCCACACATTCAGACTGCAGGCTAGTCGCATGCTCCGGTTCCCCAGCTTCTGTTTCAGAAGGACCTCCGCTCCATCTTCTCAACGTAATATTTGAACAGGCAGCCAAGAAAATCTGGTAAGTGGGAGTTCTCACCTCATCTGGTTTTCTCCCAGTGCTTAACATCTTAGGGCTACGTCGACTACACTGTTTTCCAATTGATCCCTCACGCCCTAGCTGTGGTCATCTCCTTCGCCTGGACCGTTTAGCCTTGAATCCAGAGAATGCAGAAAAGAGAGGCCAAGAGACTCCCCTTCTTTGGATCCACTGACTGACCGCCCCACACTGATTTTAGGGGTAGATCTGTGATCTGTGCAGAACATTAGGGAGCAATGCCCCTTTGGGCCCAGGTCCATTTTCACATACACCCCAGGACAGAGCTGCAGAGACACACCTGACACCTGGACTGTCATGGTGACCTGACTTCCATCCATGACTCTGAGGTCAGAGAGGCCCTGCAGGAAGTGGGGCACAGCAGGCTTGCTGGGAGCAGCGGGCAGCAGGGACTCACTCTTCCTGTCACTCTTCTTCTCTGCGTGGCAGAAACAGAATTTGCGTGGGGTGAACATGCGTTCACTCAGTGATTAGAGACTAGATGACCACTTGGCACAACATCCGGAGAGGCTCAGGTTCCCACGAGAAAAGGACTGCTCACCAAGAGGGAGTTTGGGGAGGCTCTGGAACCACTGAGAACAGGCCTAACCATCTCTCCTCTGGGCATAAGTGTTCTCCCCTGATGGCAGGGAAAGAACCTCTGGTGAGCATGCCCAGTTTGGGCTCTAGTTCCTCGGGAGAGCTTCAAGGGGGTGGGGGAACCAATATCTGGGGAATTTCATGAGACTTTTTTTCTTAAAATTTATTTACTTGCTTGAACAAGTGATACACTGACATGCACAAACTTGGACAGGCACTAAAGAACACATGCCACACTTCTCTCTGAGCCTTGTCCTCCAGCCATCAAGCTCTCTCCCCAGAGGCAACCCATTTTCAGTTTTCTACTCATCTTGCCAGAGATGGTCTGTGTGCATAACACACACAAGGAAATAGTATATTCTCTCCTTTTCTTCTTTTTTTTTTGTTCAAGCTGGGGTACAAGCCAGAGGCGGGGGGCGGCGAGAGGGTTCACCAGAGACAGAGCGGGGAGCAGAATAGACAGATCAGAAATACACTGCTGAGGGGAGCAGCGGGCGAGGCAGGAGAGGTCTGCCGCACCATGTGGGATTCTCCCCGGCTGGGCGTTGAACTCACATCGCCGCTGCCAACAGCTCCACAGCGCAGCGCTCAACCGCTGCGCCACCAGGGAGGCCCTCTCCTTTTCTTCTTAAAAAAAAAAAATCAACAGCACTCGATACACAGTGGCCGGCACCTTGCTTTTTTATTTAATGGAGTATCTTGATGCCTCTCATAAAACAGAACTGAAGAGCTGCCTCGCCTTTTTCTATGATTGCAAGATGCTCTCTCACTACCTCATGACTTTAAGGACCTCAAGAAAGACAAAGTCGCAACACTCATCCGGACGTCTAAAATTATAGGTTGGATCATTCAGGTGCTGGTGCTGGCGAGGAAGTGGGACAACGGGAACCTTCACACGCTGCAGCTGGGAGTGTAAGATGGTGAAACCCTTTTTAAAACAGTTGGGCAATTTCTTTAAAAGCTAAACACACCTTCCATAACAGCCAGTCATTCTACCCCTTGGTATTTACACAAGAGAAATGAAAGCACATATCCATCAAAGACTTGTACATAAACCTTCATAAAAGCATATAGGCCCACAAACAAATGAATCAATAAAAAAATTGTGAATATCCAATGAATACTACTTTGCAATCAAAAGGAATGGGCTAACAACAGAATGTGACAGCAAGGGAAACATCTCAAAAATACATTGAATGAGAAATCAAAGGAAGAATACATACTGGATGATTCTATTAATATAAATTCTAGAAAATGAGAAATACTGTGACAGAAAGCAGACTTGTGGTTGCCTGGGGGCAGGAGTGGCGCAGTGGATTGTGAAGGGGTGTGAGAAAACATTTGAGAGTGATGGAGAACTTCATTTTTTAAAACTGTGGTGAAGGTTTCAAATTAAACACCACAAATACATGCAGTCTTTTGTGCATCAATATTACCTTAATAAAAGCTGTAGGGGGAATCACTCTCAGAGAGGGAGAGACTACACCAGCGTGTAAAACACAAAAACTGGATTAATACTCTGGGTTCAGGGCAGGCCCACTCACTCCTATTCAACTCTCTGGGGGGACGTGGGTAAACAAACAGGCTTTCCATTATTCCTGGAGTCTCCCAAGCTGGGCCCTGACCTGCTCCAAGTGAGCTAAGGGCTAGGGGCAGCAAAGCTTCTGTTTCACACACAGAACAGCCCCGGCTGCCCAGTCTCGGACCCTTGCCTTTGTCCTTCAAGCCAAGAAGCTTTGACTTTCTATAATCCCCTTTCAGCTTTTCTGTTTTTGTCTTTGGGTGGGGCTAGAGGTAGGAGCAGAGATGGCTAGGATAACTTGACTTTAACTTAAACTCCAAGTTTTTGGGGAAAGGGACTCTGATATTTTGGGTTCTCATTAGCAAATACCAGATATAACAAATACAGATCTTCTCCAGGAAGCCTGAAGCTGAGGGGGCACATTTCCAGGGTGCTTTACACACTGAGGAAGGCCTATCCCTGAATTTGCTGTCACTGAAAACAGAAGATGGCCCACTGCAGAGTTCTTCTGTGGAACCTTGGGAATGAGGCTGGGGAGAAGGCTAGGAACACCCCTAAGATGGGAGAAAAACTACCCCAGGGCAGGACCAGTATGCAGGGCATAAAGCCATCAAGGCGGGTCACCCCCACGCTCCACAGGGGAGGGTGGGCTTTCAGGCTCTGCTCTCGCTCGCCCCAGGCCCAGCATCGCTGCCTTTGACAGCGGAGTGACTGGGTGGTCTTGGCCTTGGCAGAAGGTCCCAGGAATGGGCTGGTGGGGAGGGCTGGGGAGATGCACAGATCTCCTTTCCTGACTGGGCTGCAGTGGCCAGGAAAGCCTGTTGCCTCGGGAGAGTTGAGGAATTTCCTGTCTTGCACAGACTGAGAAAGCTCGAGGACAAAATGTTTTCTCCTCTCCAGAGTACCCCTGCTCCCTGCCTGTTGGCTGTCTCAGCCAGAGTGCCCAGCAACACAGAGCGCTGCACAGATGGGCTCCTGTTCCTAGGTGCTATGGAACACCACAAACTCTTTCAAACTGGAGGTGGTCTCCTTTCTGCCTCCCACCCTTTCTTGGGTCTCCCCACTGCCTGGTTTCCTAGCCTGGGACTCCAGCTAAGCCACATCACCCTGTGGGTCGCTGTCAGAGGGAATACAAGCTTCTCTGCACCTCCCTCTCCCGAGCCTGGGCACTGCCCCATGCGGCAGCTGGAAATCCTGGGTGTGAGGCCTGGGCCTGGCCTCAGGCAAGTCCCTGCCTCTCTGAAACTCAGTGTCTTCATCTGTACACGGAGTAATCACTCTCTCAAGCTCAACGCCCTCATCATTATCGGTGACAACTCCGTGTGGGGCTGGCACGCGAGCTGACTCACGCTATTCACTTGGGCTCAATTACTTGGTGGGTTCATAAGCAGGGAAAGAACAACTGGAGTGTGGGCCCTTACCCAAGGATTATAGACTCATTTTTATATAACCCGAGGCAAAGACTGTTAAGGAAGACATAAAAAGGTCTTTAGGTTGCGAGAACCTATCATGGGATGTATCTAAAGTAAACTGGAAACAAACCTGGGCTGCGCTTCCTCGAGGAAGAAGAGAGAGTGGCCGTGTTTGTGGGAACCTGCCGGGGCGGCATTCAGTGCCAGTGTCTCCCCTGACCTCTCACCCTGCTCTTTCTTCCCCAAAGCCCAACAGCAAGAATGGAGGGAGAAGGAAATGACTGAGAGTAAATGTGGAGTCGACCTGTTGTCACACTTGTGGTTTGGGACCACATAGGACTAGGGGGACTGTGAATGGAACCAAGTGAATGGCTGAGTGATCCCTGTGTTCTTCGTGGGGTGAGAAAACCAGCCAACCTCCCCTACAAACACACTGTACTGGGATTAAGTTGCCAGTATGGATCTCGGTTTTGGGCAAGTGGCTTTCTTTAGGCGGCCCAAGAAAAGCAGCCTGAAGCCCCAGTGGCAACCTTAGCACTCCACTTTTCTGAAAGAATGGCCAGGAAAGGACGCACTCAGGTGACATGACCTGTCCAAAGCAACAGAGC
>PVIJ01023770.1:0-5000 GCA_004024925.1 Scalopus aquaticus
GGGGCGGACCCCAGGAAGACGGGTCCGAACCGCACATCCCGGGTTTCAGCACCAAATGTAAGGTCGAGGGATAGAAAAAGGGAAAGAAGCAGAGAGGAATGTAAGATAAAGAGGCCTTTTTAGCAACTCCCTGGTGAGGTTCACAGATCCCAGGCGGGGGTCTGTGAAGTCGCACCCCGCAAATAGGGAGGTGGGTTTTTATGCAGGGTTTAAAAACCCCAGGGGCGGGGGCAACTCTGTTTGGAGCCGGTGGCCCATATCAGCTCTTTGCAGGTGCATCTGGGCTGCGGAGGCATGTCCGGGTAGTGGGGGCATAAGTTTCTCTTTTCTCTGAGGTCACTTGTATTGCTAGGGATTTTCCACAGTGCCCCTATCGCTGGGGGTGGGGGGTGTTGAGTCTGACAAGAAACAGCCAGACAATTTTGGGAGGAACTCAAACACCCCTCGACAGGGACCCATACAAAAGGGTCAGAAACAGTCAGACAATTCTGAGAGGAACAGAGCAAAATCAAAACCAAGATCAGCATTGTCATAGTCAACCTCCCCACGGGTCTCTCACCCCATCTGTTTCAATCAGTGCAGGCCAGTGCAGCTTCTTTATATGTCTCTCTGTTCCATGTGCCTCTCCTGGCTCTCCATCCTTCTTTCCTTCTCCTGTCTCCTCTTCTGTGCGTTCTTGTGTCTCACACTCTTTCTCCAGCTTTTATCTTCTGCTCAGCTCCACCCTGCTTGGGTGGGGCAGGGAACTTGGAACAAACCCTTTTCCTGGGGACCACCCTGTTACACTCTCAAGATTTAGTTCCCTGACATCTCCAATTGAGGATGCACAGACCAGATATAGGAATGCCAAATGAAACAAAAATTACTGAATCATACAAATTTTTAGGTTGTATTTTAGTAATTTTACTTTGTTTTTGAGATTAGAAAAGACATAATTATGGAAATACCCTGCAAGGGAGCAGGGGGTGAGACAGACAATATCTTTTGCATGGGAAGAAGGGTTTGATACTCTCTTTTATACCCTTGGGGGGGGGGCTTTCTAAATTGCACCTCTTACTATTTTACTTGGATATGCTGGGACATTTAATCTTGGATGTTGATCTTTGACAGAATGTGTCCTTACTCTGCTTCCACATTCCTGCAGCTGGGCTGGGTTTTTTGGGCCTGGTAGATGGTCTTATGTCCTGGTTCCCATGGCAACCTTGTCAATCCCCTTATCTAGTCAAGCCTCCCAAACTTGCCTGCTGGGCAAGGAGTGAAGGCTTAGTTTTTAGCCATATTAAATGATACCCCCCACATTTCTCCCCTCCTGAGTGGACAATGACAAATCTTTGGGGATGGAGCAAAGGTCTAGTTTCTGTAGCTGATTCAAGCTATATTGGGGGGGGGGGATGTAGAGCTGGCCCTACATAGCTTATTGTCATCTCCGGAAAGTAGGGAATGAGGTACATAGAAAAAGAGATGGTTGTGAGACATAGGGCAAGTTAAGATAATCAGGTAGCTTCAAAAACAGAGCAGGCAGGGACCTCCAGAGTTAAAGAAACTTCTGAGACAAGGGCAACAAGAGGAATAAGGGAAGATACAGAGATAAGTGCAATAAATTCCAAAGGAAGCTAATCAGACACCACAGTGTAAGGTCTAGCAATAGAAAAAGGCAAGAAGCAGAGAGGAATGTAAGATAAAGAGGCCTTTATTAGCAACTCCAGGAGAGGTTCACAGACCCCAGGCGGGGGTCTGTGAAGTCGCGCCTGCAAATAGGGAGGCAGGTTTTTATGCAGAGTGAAAGAATTCCAAGGGTGGGGGCAACTCCATTTGGAGCTGGTGTTCCTTATCAGCTCCTTGCAGGTGCACTCAGGCTGTGGGCCCCGTCTGGGTAGAGGTCACACGTCTTCGCTGTGATTCTTCACAACACCCTTATCTCTGGGGAGGGGCGGGTTGAGTCTAACACACAGGGCTAGGAGCAACAGGATATTCCCCATCAAGGATAATAAAAAGTATGCTAAGATAAGGGCTGGGACACAGAGAATTAATTCTGGGCACAGAGACATTAAGGCACAGAGTGAGACCACCAAAAACTAACCAATCACAAAGAGAATGATGGAGATTTAGAATAATTAGGAAAGAAGGTATGTATTCCCTGAGACATGACTCCACTTCAGCTCTCTTGCCCTTCCCTGGTCTGGTTCCACCGGCCTAGGAGTCCCACTTTATTTCTGTTCCTTTTCTCTCTAATAAACTTTTTCTTTCTCTAAAGTAACAGTGTGGTCCCTCAGGAAAAAGAGTGTGTTCCAGGTCCCCTGCCCCACCCAAGGGAGGGTGGAGCTGAGCAAGAGCGATAAGAAGAGAGACTGGGAGAAACAGGAGACAGGAGAAGGAAGGAAGCAATATGGAGGCCAGAAGAGGCACAAGGAGCAGAGACATGTAAAGAAGCTGCACTGGCCTGGACTGATTAAAACAGATGTGGGTGAGAGACCTGTGGGGAGGTTAGCAATGGCAACGTTGATCTTGATTTTAATTTTGCTCTTTTCCTCACAGACTTGTCTGACTGTTTCTGACCCTTTTTTATGGGTCCCTGCTAAAAGGTGTTTTGGTTCCTCCCAGAATTGTCTGGCTGTTTCTGACCCTTTTGTATGGGTCCCTGTCAAAAGATGTTTTAGACTTGTAGCAGGCTTCTGGACCTTGCTTTGAGACAATCCCATTTGGGTGGACTTTTACCCATGAGGTGAGTGGTAACTTTGGGTGCTTGATTTAGAAACTGTTTTGTCTCTTTTGTATTGTACTCTGGTTGTATTAAAGTTTGTTTCCATTAACGTCATATATGTTTTGTCTTGGTGTGGCAGATGGCAGAACATATTTAGAGCAGGCAAGTTTTGGGGTTCTGGGGTGCCCCTCTCCCTGCCCTGTAACATAAACAAATTTACCTCCTTTTGCTTGTTTGCCTAAGTGTCAGCAAAGTTCCTGCTGCAGCTTCGTGTGACACCAATCCATGGAGGTCTAGTGGCCGGGACTCAACACTGCCCCTGCAGCCTGGGGTCTACTCCTGGCAGGAAGGCTAGACCTGAAAAACTGAAATTCTGATATCAGTTGTATTTGGGCTTTCAAAGCTAGAGTCAATTTTAGTTGCTACATGTTGTTTTGAAAGGTTATGGGTGGTGCCAATTGTCTAACTCAGGCTGTCCAGCATCCAGGTCCATCATTTTGCAGCCGTTTCTGCATCTAGGTCTCAATACTCTATGACCAGAAGCTGTAGTTTTGTTATAGGTAAGAAGGAGGGGCAGAAGGAGGGACCCACAAACTTCTCTGCTTTAAATAGTTTCTGCCATTTGTCACATCAAGATAAAACATATTCTAGTGCGTAAGACCTTCAATAGCAAAAATCTTTAATAGAATTAATGTGCAAAGGAAGACAATTAGTGTGCCATGAAGGAGAGGAGAGGAGGAGAGAGAACAGGAGAGTATTAAATAATTTCTCGAAGAAACAACCAAATTTACCCATCCTCTCATGAGTAAATGCCTAGCCAAACAGGGTTGGCTCAAAGCAGGGCAGCTGAGGCCCAAAAGCTTGCCACAAGTCCAAGGCACCTTCTGGTTGGGACACATAGGAAAGGGACAGAAGAGGTCAAGCAAATCTGGAAGGAAAAGAGCAAAATCAAAAATAATATAAAGGCTTCCATTTTCAGTCTCCCCATAAGTCTCGCATTCATGTCTCTGTTTCTTTCTAATGTCTCCTTCCAACTACCCCAAGTCCCTGGTAAATTTCTGAACCCAGGAAGCAAGCATGGCTTTTTCTTCACATGTCTTTCTGCTCTGTGTGCCTCCTCCAGTCTTCTTCCTCCATCTTTTTCTGTATCTTCCTTCCTCTCGGCCTCCTTTCCCTGTTCTTAGTCTTTTCTAGCTTCACCTCCCTGCCCAGCTCCACCCTTCCTTAGGGTGGGGCAGAGAACCTGAAACCTCCCCTTTCCCTGGGGATTGCCCTGCTGTAGTTTGAGCGCCTGTAAATCAGATGAAACTAAAAAGTTTAAGAATACAGTGTCTTAAAAGACCTGATTGGAGGAATTTTTGTATAAGGGGTTTTTAGTTCCCTTTGTGCCCTTGGCTTGAGGGGATATTGTGGCTTTCTAGCGAAATATGAGAGTCCTTGAACTGCACTCTAACAGAAGTAGCAAAATAAGTTGGCTTGGGACTGTAGTGTCCCAGATATCTAGAGGTACTGTAGCCTGAATGAAAGGAACAGTGAGTTTTTTTCTTTTGTTTTTGTTTTCTTTCTTCTTTTTTTTTGGGGGGAGGGGAAAGCTCTCTGCACTAGTTTTATTACCTGCATCAGAAGCTAAGAAGGGCCGATAGTGGCTGTGGAGATTTACTTAATTGAAGACTAGTTTGGAATTTGGTCATTATGTTCCATTCTAACAGAGGAATGGGACAGGATGGTAAGAATGAATGTGCAAACATATTGCCTTATAGTAATCAGAGCAGTATTGCAATAAAGCATCCTGGCTTAGATTGTTATCAACTCCAATGAAGAGGACAGTTGATCAGTATGTTGGTTCAGAGAATTGGAATTAGGCAGAGTAGGTGGCTCTTGTATCCACCCAGAAGGTAATCTCCTTGCCACTTTGAGGGTCACCTGAGGCTCCTCCATAGATTATAAGTAAGGGAGCCTGTCTCACCTCTGGACCCCCTCAGAAAAGAAGTTCCTCTTCTCCCACACTGGGTTCTTCATAGCAAATGACCATAGTCAGAGGCAACTGATGGCCATCCTGCCTTCCCATTTGGCCCTTTGTTTGGGACTGCCCCCTTCCTCTCTGGAGAATGGGACAGTATCCCTTTTATGGCCCTGGGGGGGCACATTTCAGACACTTGTGGCTGAGGTGTCCCAGTTGCTGGTAGAGGAAACAAGCTAGGAGCTCTTGAGAAAGTTGTGCCCTGGAGGCACATGGGGTCTCAGGTTTCTCTGAGGTGGCAGGGCACTGGCAATGATGGCCGTCAAATATCGTGCCATT
>PVIJ01023770.1:10000-13618 GCA_004024925.1 Scalopus aquaticus
TGGTAAAATATTTGGGCACTGTCCTTGGCCAGTTTTAGTGCCCCTTTGCTGTCCTGTATCAGAAGCTTTTTAGTTGATATAGTCCAAGATGTTTATGTTCTCCTTTGTTTTCCTTGCTTCTGGAGATGAGTCCTGAAAGATGTTTCTGAGGTGTATATCATAGAGTGTTGTGCCTATGTTTTCTAATATACGTTTAATGGTGTCAGGTCTCACATTCATGTCTTTTATCCATTTTGAGTTGATTTTTGTGTATGGTATGAGATAGTAGTCTAGTTTCATTCTCTGGTATGGCAGTCCAATTTCCCCAGTACCATGAGGGAGGAGCATGAAGGGCCGCAGCTAGGAGCTTGGCTTTTTGTTGCCCAAGCGCCTCCATATCCACCATAGACTTTTCCTCCCTATTACACTGGTCAACACTGAGATTGTTACTGACTTTAAAATGCCGTAATCTTTAGTACCTTGGAGTGCTGAACGTGAATATAACCGTGAAAAATTTTTATTAGCTGTCGTTTTGAAGATATTTCATATAATTCATTTTATATGTTTCATTGTGTAAATTTCTCCAGCGGGACTGCAACAACATCCTAAATCAGCCTAGAATGATGTAATATTGCATCACATTGAAGGATGCCGTCATGCACACATCATCTAGAGTTGATTACATCATTTCTTGATGCAATGCATCAGAAATACTACTGCCAGGCAGCTGCTGAAGTAAGTTGAAGTCAGCAGTGAACTCTAGAAACCCCTGTCAGAAAGGTTGAGCATTGAAAATATTTCAGATTTTGTGCGAGACAGTTTAAGCTCCTGTTACATAGAACTGTTATTATTTTATCCATTTAGGCACAATACAGAACAGTCATGCCTCAAAAGTGTGGTAATATCATGGACAATATCTGCTCTATTTGTGGGGAAGTGACATTTGCTGACCAGAAGAAAAGACACACTTCTCAAGTGAGAAGGCTTATCATCTTGACTTGGGATGCAAGGCTGGTGACCAAGACAAGCCTTGGGCCCCGCATATATGCTGTGCTACATGTACAAAACAGCTTTCACAGTGGTTAAATGGCAAAAGAAAATCAATGCCATTTGCAGTTCCCATGGTGTGGAGAGAGCCAAGCAACCACATAAAAGACTGTTACTTCTGCATGGTTCCTCCTCTTTCTGGCAGAATAACAAAACAAAAGAAGTCAAGAACAGTCTACCCAAACATTCCATCTGCATTGAGACCAGTTCCACACGGTGAGGGACGTCCTATTCCAGAACCTCCGGCAGAATATTCTCTTGATTCAGGGGCCTCCCTGGTGGCGCAGCGGTTGAGCTGTCGGCAGTGGCGACGTGAGTTCGACGCCCAGCCGGGGAGAATCCCACATGGTGCGGCAGACCTCTCCTGTCTTGCCCGCTGCTCCCCACAGCAGTGTATTTCTGATCTGCCTGTTCTGCTCCCCACTCTGGTGAACCCTCTTGCCGACCCACGCCTCCGGCCTGTACCCCAGCTTGTATGTATAAATAAATAAATCTTTAAAAAAAAGACTATTCTTTTGATTCATCTGATGAGGACAAGGGTGAGCCAACCTGTTCTCCTGTTCCATCAGCATGCAGTGATCCAGATTTTCACTGTGGTGCATCGTCAACCCCACACAGACCAACACAGGAAGAACTCAATAACCTGGTTTGTGATTTGGACTTATCCAAGAACAAGGAAGAATTGCTAGGATCAAGACTCCAACAATGGGACACGCCCCCAAAACATGGCGGCAAACAGACGCTAGGATCAGGCTCTCCTACAAAAAATCGATTTATGGAGAAAAATATCCCTCACTTTGAGAGCTGTCTCGAAGAGAACCAGATACCCTACGCAATACAATCGACCCAGGGGGTGCTTTGGACTAAAAAATACACTGAAGAGTCGGAGTAAAGAGAAGAGAGGGGACATCTAATCCCTCACAAAGGAGGAGGAGAGAGGAGAGATGGGTGGACCAGCTTCCCCTGACAGCCACTGAATACAAGGTTAGAAACTGTGGTGAGGTCGGAGAGCTCCGGCCAGCCGACTGGGAGCGCGACCCCCACACCCCCACCCCACGACCCCCCTCTCTTCCCTGCGTGGCAGCCCTGAGGAGCAGGAAAGTGGGAGGGTCACTGTGTCCCATCCCCCACCTGGGGTTAGGTAACATCTCAAAGGGGAGAAAGTCCAAGCAAGAAACATGTCCCACTGGCTGCTAGGTGATAGATTAGCCAGAAAAACCGGTTGGGCTGGAAAACCTCCTGCGGAGACCACCTCTTTCTGGGCTTTAGAATGCAAATGAATAGGAGGGGAAGGATGGAATTTAAGGACTATTGACTGACAATCCCCGAAACCCCTCCCATACCTGTTGCTGAAAAAAAAATCTCCAGGATGGAATTTAAGGACTATTGACTGACAATCCCCAAAACCCCTCCCATACCTGTTGCTGAAAAAAAAATCTCCTGCTGAAAAAATCTCTGGCCACACCCTCCCCTGCAAAGTGTCAGCATCTTGGCACACGGAGGGCAGCAAAAAACAAACAAACAAACAAACAAAGACCACAGCACGTGGTGAACACGGCCCAGCACTCACCTCCCCCTCCAACTTCTAGGCGGCTGCACACTGGCACCCTAGAAACTAGGTGAGGTGAAATGCTGATCAACAGCCACCCACAACCTCCACCCCTGCACCCCTTCGTGGAGTAGCAGGCCCCAAGCAGCAGAAAACAAACTAAGACCAGGAGCTCCCAACCCCCCCACCAGACATAACCCCAGGGGCAGGAATAGCCCCAGGCAAACATCGGAGGAAAGGGGGGGAGAGGGGAGAAAGAATAGAAAGACTCCAAGCAAGGACTAATGACAGCAGCAACAAGACAACAACATATGTCACTGGAAAGGAGGGGCTGAACCCCAGCAGGGGACCCAACCAGAAACCCCAGAACCTAAGAGCAAAAGGACTACAGAACTCCAAATTCGCATCTCCCCAATACGTTATTTTCTTTATTATTATTTTTTATTTTTTACTAGTTTATTATTATTATCCCTTTTATTCTCTTTATTATTACTTTATTTTATATTTTACTATTTTATTATTATTATCCCCACCCCTTTTTTTTAACTTTTGACTTACCTTTTTCTCTTGGTCCTTCATTCCTACTTTTCTTCATCTCCATTCCCCTTTTCTTTCCTCTCCCTGTTTTTTCTTTTTTTTCCCCCTCTTTTCCCCTTCCTCTCTTTTCTCTTTTCTTTCTCTTTTACTACAAACCACCCCTTCATCTTCCCTAATTAAACTTGGAACCGGAAACACACTGGAGACACGCCATGAGAAACACAAAAATTCAACAAAGAAAAATAAGAAAAACCAGAAGATATCTAGTCACAGCCAAGGCAACTCAGACACTAGGGAACCACAAACCCTCCTGAGCAAGTAAAACCAGGAGTCATGCCCGCCAGCACCAGTGGAAAACTACGAACAGAGCAAAGCAGAAAACCAACAATGGGAAAGAAAAAAGTCACAAATGATCCTCCAAACAATACACCACAAAAAGAAAATCCCTCTCCAGAACCCATTAATATGGACATAGAAGATTACATCCACCTAACAGATAAAGACTT
>PVIJ01023771.1:0-13616 GCA_004024925.1 Scalopus aquaticus
AGGGATCATGGTGATGGTGCTATGGTGGTGGGAGAACTATGAGACCACACCTGAGGGGAGAAATCAAATACTGTTCAAAAATGAACAATGAAAGGAAATAAACAAACTTAATTTAAAATTTTGAAAAAGGGCAGAAGAGCCAAAAAGCCACTTTTCTGAAGAAGACATAGACATGGTCACAGGCACATGAAAAAATGTTCATCATCACTTATCATCAGGAATATGCAAATTTAAACCACAGTGGGATACCACCTCACACCTGTAACAATAGATTACATTAACAATATCAGAAACAAGGTCCTCCCTGGTGGCGCAGCGGTTGAGTGCTGCGCTGCGGAGCTGTTGGCAGCAGCGATGCGAGTTCGACGCCCGGCCGGGGAGAATCCCACATGGTGCGGCAGACCTCTCCTGCCTTGCCCGCTGCTCCCCTTAGCAATGTGTTTCTGATCTGCCTGTTCTGCTCCCCACTCTGTCTGTGGTAAAGCCTCTCGCCATTCCACACCTCTGGCCTGTACCCCAGCTGTATGTATAAATAAAAAAAATAAAAAATGAAAAAAGAGTAACCTAAAAAAAAAAAAAACAATATCAGAAACAATATGTGTTGGCAAGGATGTGGAAAAAAGAAATGCTCATGCACTACTGGTGGGAATGTAGACTAGTCAAGCTCCCATGAAAAACAGTATAGAGGTTTCTCAACATTAAAAATAGATCTACCAATGATCCAATAACTCCACTCCTAGGTATTTATCTGAAGAATACATAAACACTAATTCAAAGGTGTATGTGCACTCCTGTGTTCACTACAGCACTATTTACAATAGCCAAGTTATGGAAACAACCTGGGTGTCCAACAGCAGATGATTACATAAAGAAGATGTAGTGTACATATACAATGAATACTACCTTTGCTACGGGGAGGTGAAATCTTGCCATGTACAACATGGATGGAATTGGAGGGGGTTATGCTAAGCAAAATCAGTCAGAAAGAGAAAGACAAATATCAGATTGTTTCATTCATATCTAGAGTAAAAAGAAATAAAGCAAAGGAGCAGGAAAAAAACAAACCAAACAAACCTTCGGCCCTTGGACTCTGACTGCAGAACTCAGTTTACCAGAGCGGGGACTGAGGTGGGAGCAAAGAGTGGAGGGGGTCCAAGGACTATGATAGAGGGAAATTGGTCCTTTGATGATGGACGTGTCATGGTAATACACATTTGGAGACGTGTGAACCTATGTCCCTTAAATATATACAATGTACTCCTAAAACATAGTGTTATAAACCATTGTTACCTCAATAAAGAATGAAGGGAGGGAGAGACGGGGAGAGGGAGGGAGGGAAATATGAAGGGAGAAAAGTAGGAAGTCAGCCTCAGTTCTGTACACAGAGTCTAAGGGTTTGTTTGGTTTGGTTTTGTCTGTTCCTTTGTTTTGTTTTGTTTTGTTTATGCCACATATGAGTGAAATAATCTGGTATGTGTCTTTCTCCTGATTTAAATCACTCAGCATAATCTCTTAACATAAACCTTGGCCACTGCAGAAGTAGGTAGACAGAGAGAATGTAAAAGCAGCTAAAACAAAATTTCTCATTGACACTACATAGTCAATGTAATCTTTACCTTCTATAGGTTACGATATAGTCAATATGCATATAAATTATCTTTCATGAGAAAACACAGGCAAAACACACTGAGACACTGGTTTCAGGGTTATCGTTGGGAATTCAATGACAATAAGAGGAAAAAATCAAAAACAAATAAATAGGACTACATCAAACTAAAAACTCCTGAAAAGCACAAAAAAAATGATCATTAATATGAAAAGACACCCAGCCGAATGGGGAAAATATTTGCACATCAGACAAGGAACTAAAATCCAAGATCTATAAAGAACTCATACAACAAGAAGAAAGCATATAATCCAATCAAAAAGTGAGCAGAAAAGCTAAACAGACACTTCTCTAAAGAAGATATACAGATGGTCCAACAGGCACATGAAAAAAATGTTCATTATCACAAATCATCAGAGAGATGTAAATCAAAACCACAAATGAGACACCACTTACTACCCGTGAGAATAGCTTATATCAAAAAATTAGAAACAACAGGTATTGAAGATGTGGAGAAAAAGCAACCTTCATAAACTACTGGTGGGAATATAGATTGGTCCAGACCCCACAGAAAACAGTTGGAAGTTACTCAAAATATTAAAAATATTTTGATTTATCACATGAGCCAGCAATTCCACCCCTAGGTCTCTATTTATCCAAAGGATAATTCAAGGTGATATATATACTCTTACGTTCATTGCAGCACTATTTACCAAAGTTAAGGAAAGAACGTAAATGCTTAATAACATGTGATTAGATAAGATGTGTATATACACAATGGAATACTACTCAGCTATTAGGGAAAAAAAGGTGGAATCTTGCCATCCACGGCCACATGGATAAAACTGGATGGTTTAAATAAGTCAAAAGGAGAAAGACAAATACTGGATGATTTCACTCGTACGTGGAATACAAGCAAAACAAAGAAACAGACAAATCCAAACCAAACAAACCCAAGAAATTTGACTGCAGAACTGAGGATTCCAAAGAGAGAGAAAAGGAGTGGGGAGCAAAGGGGATAACTGTGAGTGCTTTGGTGGTGAGTATGGGGTGGTACACATATGTGAAGAGGTCTGAACCTGTACCTCTGAATTACATAATGTTTTGTAAACCAACAACCAATACTACCTCCATAAAAAATATAATTAAAAAAGAAAAAGAGAATAACCACAAGCAATTTTAAAATGGAAAAGAAAATGGATTCAAGGAAGACCTCTTTTAAAAATTATTTTACGGGAGGGATCCCTCCTCTACTTTGCTGGCTTGAATCAGGCTGCCAATTTAGGCTACTGGTACAAACAGAAGTAACAGGCATACCTGAGATTTTAAAGAAATGCTTTGTGGCTTACATTCTTAAGTATCCTGCTTTAATGTTCACCAGGCAATCAGTTCCTTAAAAATAAACACTTAACGTGATAGAGCTGTCATCTGGGGAGGAGGGGGTGCAAGGATATCACATCAAATTAAACGTTTTCCAACCAGAAGAATATGAAGGAGAGAAAAACTGTCTAAAAGAATTAGCCATGTCCCCAAGTGGATGAGAAATACTTTGGCAAGGACAGAGCCTCCATGAGAACATTACTTTGAATCAAAACCAAATTTCTAAAACACTCCAGGTGATCTGCTCTATATTTATGGACTTATAAACACTGAAACATTGAAAAGATGATTCTGAAATGTTTTTAAAATGAAGCAATTTAATTAAGTGGTAATGTTATACTTATTATTGTATGTTGTAATGTTTAGATCTAGAACTAGTGACAGAAAGACTCAGGACCTTCCCAGCTGGACACTATCCCCTGATCATGAACTACTTTTATCCAATTTCCCCCAACCCAACCACAAGAGATGACCCTACTCCCTGTAGACTCACAAGTTTATCTAAGATACTTTGACAGAGGCTGAGAATCAGCACACACACCTACCTAAAACTTTCATTCACCATATGTTCAAATCATTTGAATTTCATCATCAGCGATTATTCATTTTGCATCTTCTGATAAAAATCAAAAATGTAAATAGAACTAAAATATCTAGCACATTAACTTATTTCTTACTAAAACACTGTCACATGTTTTCCATTTGCAAAGAAAATTAGAAAAAATTAATAGTGAGAACATTGGCCTTTGAACTCACAACATATTAATAGAACCATATTGGAAGGGGAAGACAGAGCTGATAAAGTCAGGTATGATCATAATAACTAACACCTTAATCCCACTAACTATGTGCCATGACTTTTCTAAGCATTTCACATAATTAACTTACTTAGATCCTAGGGATTAAATTAGGTAGGTTCAAATGAAGAACTAGAGCCAGAGTCACCCAGGACATCAGGACTAAGAATCTGGGTGCTATGCTGCCAAGACCTCCCCTTCAAAAGTGAGATGCTTCCCCAGATGGTGGCAGTGTTGGTGGCTGATGATGGTCACCTCTGTCTTGCTCCAGAAATTATTTTTTTATTTATTTTTTTTTATTGTTATTTATAACTTTTACATTTTGTATTCCCCTTTGGTAACCCACCACCAATTCACCGTGATCCATCTCTGTGGTCCCTTGTGTTCTTTTTCTATTCCATTTTGTGCCCTTATCATCCCCTCCCCCCTCCCCACCCCCCCACCCCGCACTGAGTGTCTCCCTCCTATTTGGTTTCCTTATAGTCCTATTTTACGTGAAACCATTCGATATTTTTCTCTTTCTTTCTGGCTTATTTCTCTGAGTATGATCCCCTCTAATTCCATCCATGTCACTGCAAGTTGCATATGTTTATCTTCTTTGAATGCTGAATAGTATTCCATTGTGTATATGTACCACATCTTCCTGATCCAATCATCTTGTTCCAGAAATTATACTGACCTGAGAGTCCCCAGAGCCAAGGGCAGTCCACATCGCCTGCCTGGTTGACGGGTAAAGGGCCACCCTTCTTAACTTCAAGATAGGACAGCTCTGAGGGCTCCCAGTGAGACCAGCAGGGGTCTTTGTTGCTTACTGAATAGCACTTCAACTCCCCACTCTGCCCAACCCCACTTCCTTCACTCTCTCCTGGGTATTTCGTCTCAGCAGAAGCCCCAGAAAACTTCCTGCACAATCAGAAACTCTTTCCCAGGAACACAATCTAAGTCAGTAGTGGATGCAGGATCTAAGCCCAAGCTCTCTGGTTCCACAGTCCATGCTCTCAACCAGCACAGTGAAATCCCAACAGTCAATATGGATTCAGAAAACAACTTTAATGGGAGTTTCTATGGACCTCAACAGCCTATAATTTCAAAGAGGTCTTGGTAACAATGACTGGAATTTACCACATAACTGCTCGGTCTCAAAGCCCCCAGTTATTCCTGGGGTCCGTCAACTGTGCTCACCATTAAACCTTTCATGTTCTTCTACTAGGGCCTCTTCACTGATGACAAAAGACTGTTTGAGAAAGGAACTTTCTTGCCCAGAAAGGTCTCTTAACATTTTAAAGCTTCCAGGCACTGAAACACAAACACACATACACTGTCTCCAGCTACATCAGCCGGGCTGCACTCTGCTATGCTGACCCCTCCCAAGCAGCCCCCCTCAGAGCCTGCCTCTCAGACTATCTCATGAAAATAGGTCCTTTGGCATTGTCTTATAGCCTCTCAAAATGGCTTAGGCCTCCTCCCTACGGCATACTTGGAATGTAAAAGGGTGGTCCCCAGGAAGAAGGGTGTGTCCCAGGTTCCCTGCCCCACCCAAGGGAGGGTGGAGCTGAGCAGGAGAGATTAGAAGCTGGAGAAGAGAGAAGGGGAAACACAGAAGAGAGGAAGAAAGGAAGCAGAATGCAGAGCCAGAAGAGGTACAAGGAGCAGAGAGACATGTGAAGAAGCTGCACTGGCCTGGACTGATTGAGACAGATGTGAGAGACCCAAGGGGAGGTTAATAACGGCAAAGTGGATCTTGATTTTGATTTTGCTCTTTTTCTCACAGACTTGTCTGACTGCTTCTAGCCCTTTTCTATGGGTCCCTGCCGAAAGGAGTTTTAGACTTGTGACAGGCTTTCAGGCGTTGCCTTGGGCCAATCCCATTTGGGTGAACTTTTGCCCACGAGGTGATCGGTAACTTTGGGTGCCCAGCTTAGAAACTATATTCTTTGTCTTTTCTGTATTATCACACTAATTGTATTAAAGTTTCTTTTCCATTTAAGGTCTTATATGTTTATCCTGATGCGGCGGATGGCAGAACCTATTTAGAACGGGCAGGTTTGGGGGTTCTGGGGTGCCCCTCTCCCTGCCCTGTAACAGGAACAGACAACATAATGCACTCCTTTCCCTCCCTCTCCTACTTCTTATCCTAGTCTCTAGTCAAAATTGCATTTCCTCATATGAATATTCAATGCCTAAAAACATGTGTCGGGGTCACCATCCATCATGTAAGCAAATAGTGAGACTTAATCCCTGTTTAGATACAGCTAAGACACCCTCTTTAGAACTTAAAGGATAAACAAAGACTGTATAAAGCACAGTAAGGGAACACTTGGAGCAAGAGCTCCACCCATCTCCAGGCCTAAGCATCACTGAATTGTATAGTGATGAGCATGAAGAGAAAAGAGGAAATTTCTTCAACATGTTAAGAAAGGAGTCAAGTCTATGCAATTCATTTTGGAATGATGTACATCAAAAACATACTTCAAGACAATTTTCAGTCTGGATATTTAATTAGGTAAGCTTCAGTTATCAGAAAATACAATTAACTTTAATACACTTTACTCTAATGATAGCAGATATTTGGACCACTCTTGCAATTTAAGCAGAGATTCATAACAGAAAGAAAATTCTCAAAATATTTCTGCTTCCTTGATTCCAGACTGCAACTCATGATACTTTCTGCCCATGCTGCCTGCCTTCACATGTCCCACCACTGCTCCCCAAGCATTCAGAGTGCCATAAACCCCATGTTGCTGGACACCAACCTTAGAGCTGAATCCCTATTAGCTCCCAACTCAACCAGCAAACTGTCTGAAGCCTGGGTCACATGTTCCAACCTGTTTTTTTTTTTTTCTGGTGCTCTGGTTTTTATATAAAGACACTGTGTTATTCCAGCCCATAAAGTTGAGTCCCTCCATCACAGAAGCCAAAAGCTGTAGCACTGGACCTCCCAAGTTCTCTATTTAATTTGTGCACATAACATTACATCTAAGAATGTTATTTACTACAATGATTTTTAAGCCTACACAAAATAGACTATATTTTATTTAGTTAGAAAAATAAACTATTTCAGGTTAGTAAATTCTCCCAAATGAATTCAGAACAAATGGTGTTGGTTTCAATGAAGAAATAACATCCGAGGTGCTCCTGGTGGTGCAGGGATTAGAGTCTCAGGTCTATCAAGTTATCGGCAGCGACAGCAGAATGAGTACAATACCCAGCCAGGGAGCTGACCCACACGGCACAGCAGACTTCTCCTGTCTCACCTGCTGTTCCCCTCAGCAGTGTGTTTCAGTAGATCCGCCTGTCCTGCTCCCACTCTGTCTCTGGTGAATCTTCTCACCCCCCAACACACACCGCTGGCCTAGACCCCAGTTCTTGTATGTATAAGTAAAATAAAATAAGTCTTTAAAAAAAGAAAAGAAATAACATCCAATTTCATTTATAAGTAGCAAGGTGTGGAGCTGATTCAGACAAATTTTACCAAGAGATCTAACTGAACTGATCATGTTACAAACTCAAGTGTAATAATGCACTTCTGGTCAAAGTCAAAAGCTGTGATAAGATACACAGAGGCAGGTATACTTTATAGGAATTGTCATGTGAAGTTAGACCCATAATGTTTTAAGTCAATATTCAGTGCCATCTAATAGCAACATCAAAGAAGAAGAAATAATTCTACAAAATAAGTAGATTTGAACAAAGTGCTATGGAAAGGTCCTGAATAAAGTGAGAGCACTGTCCAAAAGACTAAATTTATTTAGAAACAAAGCCATATTCTCCTTTAATGTTGCGTAAGTGCTTAATCTACTCAAAATAAAACTTATTCTACCCTAAGATGTATTATGGACTTTCAATTCTTAGAGAAGCCAGTTTTTCCTCTTGAGTGAAAAACTACTCACATAAATCCACTTTACATAAATTTAAACACTTTTTTAATGCTATATTTATTCCTCTCCAAGTGATTCTCCCAGTTTGGTTGTTCTTGGATTTAGAGAAAGTCTTCTTGACATTTACAGGTTCAGGTGAGGTCTCCATCCAGCCTTTACCCCTCAAGACTATACCATTCAAATAGATTTCTTTCTGTTTGCTTAAAGACACTCTATTCTCATGATATGCAGTGCATTTCTTTAGAAATTCCCCTCCCAATTATGTCTGTCCTAAGGTATAAGACCAAATCTTCAAGGAAGCATTTTAGGAAGTCTACATAAGGCTCAAAAACATCTATGGACATAAACATTCAACATTAATAGATTCCTATTGATTATGCTACGTGAAATAAATCAGATGGAGAAAGACCAGATGGAAAATATAAAGAAACAAAACAAAGGAACAGACAAAACAAACTCTAGAAATCTGACTGTAGAACTGAGACTACCAGAAGGGGAGGAGAAGGGTAGAAGAAAGAAAGGAGGGCACAAAGGACTATGGTAAAGGATTTACAGGGGCTTTGGTGGCCAAAGCATGATGTACTAACATAGATATGAGTAAGTGTGAAGTTACACCCCTAAATTATGTACAATATTATAAAACAATGCTATCTCAATCAAAAATAATACAATTTTTAAAAATAAATGACCCCTATTAAAAGATGATAGCCAAACTCAAATATGAGTTCAAATGTAATAGTTATCAATATACTAAAGCATAATAAGGCATATTGAGATTTCATAGAAAGACAATTATAAAATATAGTAAATAAAAAAATCTATCCTAAAAAGTCTCGATATATTGTGCTTCACATAGGAAATGTCATGCAAGGTCAACCTGTGATACATGTCAAGTACATTTATTTATTACAAGGCAAATAATATAGACCTAAGACACAGATATAAGTATATCTATATATCAGTAGATATAGGTATATATCACAATGATATTCTCTCACCTTTACATAAAACCCAGTATTATCAAGTGCTCTAATACTAGCACCATAAAGGAGGTCTACTTTCCCTCACTTATATTTGTATTATATCTTCCAAAGATTTCATGAGAACAACATCTGGATTTAAAACTCCCAGCTCACTATGGTCAATATAAAAGACAATATGGGGCCTCCCCGGTGGCGCAGTGGTTGGGCGCTGCGCTGTGGAGCTGTCGGCAGCGCACGATGCGGGTTGGACACCCAGCAGGAGAGAGTCCCACATGGCGCGGCGTACCTCTCCTGCCTCGCCCGCTGCTCCCCTCAGCAGTGTACTTCTGATCTGCCTGTTCTGCTCCCCGCTCTGTCTCTGGTGAACCCTCTTGCCCCCCCCACGCCTCTGGCCTGTACCCCAACTTGTATGTATAAATAAATAAATCTTTAAAATATATATATATATATATAAAAGACAATATGACTGAAGCAAACACCAAATTCATGTCTGTATAAGTGAGTGGATAAGTGACTCCCCTCACCCACCACAGGAGCGTTTTTCTAACTGAAACCCAGAAAATACAAGGTGTCCCTAATTCTGCCTCTCATTTTTTTTTAATAATACCTACTATGTATTTAGTGGCTAATAAATATCTCTTCAGAGAAGGCATTAAAACTGTAATCTCTAAAATCTTTCTAAGAAAATATCTTTTTAGAATTTTTTTAAATGGTGATCAATCTGGGGGAAGGCTAGAAATATTAAAAAAAAAACACTTTAAACTATATATATGCAACTTCCTGCAAGCCAGCAATAACTTCAAAATAAAAAAGTTCTTTTTAATGCTAACTCACTTGTAATGTCAAAAAATAATAAAACTGTATCCAGTTCAGGGAACTGACAAAATAGAAAGCTTTGGTAATTTTTACAAGGAACTATAACGTATCATAAACCCTAAGAACAAAAATTTCATCCCAAAGTTACTGGATTCCAATCTTCATAACAACAAACTTCACAAGAAATATTTGTACTCTAACAGCAATGATCAGAGATACCACACTGGAGGATTATCTCTGGAAGCAGTTGGGCTTAGATAAAGTTGGGTCTAATAATTGTGCATCTCTGATTGGTCTGTTCAATATCATTCTATCAAATCAGTATTTTTCACTATATACTATATATACGAGGACCGTAAAAGATATTCTAGCAGTTCTTCTGCTGAGGAAACATAAAAGTGTAAGAGGACAATATGAACACATGAAAAAAAATCAAAGAGCAATGCAATGCGGAGCAATAAACACTAACATGATCAATTAAAGTGTAGAATTCACTGCCACAAGTTTTGGCAGTAAAGTGCTTGACTGTTTTCTTCTGATGTTTATGGATGCGTTTTGTTGTTGCTGTCTCATTTCTTAATGTATTTTTCAAGGGATATTATCTAATCTCATTTATCTAAATCTTTGCAACATTTCCTTTTTGCCTTCTCTCTTTTCCCTGGCAAAGGAGCTCAACTTGTAAAAGTGCAAACGTGTGAGCTGGTTCCTGCTTAATCTGTTAACACTCAGCAATGTTCTAAAGGCGATTCTAATCAGGACTTTAGCAACCTCCCTTCCATGAGGCGCTGCACTCTACTAACATCATGAGTGTTCATCTCATATTCCCAAAGACAGAGTCTCCAGAGGTCAAAGGAATGAAGGAATTTTTGAAGCAGTTGTACTGTGAGGTCTCACTGCAGCTGCAGCCAACATGTAACACGCGAGGGGAGGTTTCAGGAGTCCAGCCATCAACACTTAAGGTCCAGTCAGACTTCCAGTCTGACTGATGATTTCATTGATTACTCACTCAGAACAAATATTTTCCACCAAGGAACCCTTTCAGCACTCGTTCGTGATCATTCCTGGGTAGAAGGTGCAAGCACTTGGTTTGTATTGAAGACATTAGGTACATTCCCATAGGACTGTAGAGACAATAGATTTCCACGCTGAAGAGCACAAGAAATGGAAGAGCTGATCCTGTTCCCTTCAGATATAAGTTTAGATAATACTGTTGTCAAAATTCAGCTCTTTAAAGATTTGTCCTTCCCTAAGACCATAGCATCAATTTCTTTTTTTTTTAAAGATTTATTTATTTGTGCATACAAGAGCTGGGATGTAGGCTAGAGGTGTGGGGGTGAGAGGATTCACCAGAGACAGAGAGGGGAGCAGAATAGACAGATCTACTGAAGTACACTGCTGAGGGGAGCAGCTGATGAGACAGGAGAGGTCTGCCACACCATATGGGAAGCTCCCTGGCCAGGGATACAACTCATGCTGCAGTGGCTGCTGATAGCTTCACAGGCTGAAACTTAACCCCCTGCGCCACCAGGGAGGCCCCATAGCATCAATTTCTTATGTGCTGAGTGAACATCAAATGGAGGAGTCTTACTTCCAGCACTTCATGCATTAATAACCAGACATGCCTGGATGCTTTTGTTTTAAAATGAAGCCAGTTTGACTTCTCACAGGATGAAATCATCCAGAAGATGAGGTTTTCTAAAATTCACTGTTTTTAAAACAGTAGTTTCTCATAAGTTTCACCATGAGCACCCTTAATATTTATTTCAATTTCCTATACCATTATGTGTGTAGCAGGGAAAAAAAAGCTGATCGTCCTACCAGATGATTCCATTTTCCAATAAAAGACCCTAAAGTAGTCATTTTTGGGTCAAGCACACATGAGGAATGCTACCTGAAGTACAAGTCTTCATAAAACGTAGACTGACTTGTTATTCTGAATAGGTTATATGTTCAGTCCTCTGCGTACCAAAAAAAAGGTCTATTTAAATGGTGAAAGACAACCAACCAAGACCACTATCAACTTCAAAAGAAAAAAAAAAACTCAAATACAAGTAAAAAGGGGGGAAAAAATCAGTCTTTATGTAAGAAAATCTAACTAGATTTCAACATCAAAATCCAAGTTTCTTCTGTTGCAAGTCTGATTTTTGCAAAGGGCTACTGATTATTGGTTATCACATAAGTATCCAAAATAAAAATAACACACTTTAATTGATTTTTATTTTATTTATTTTTTATAGAAATAAAATTGCATTAAACCACATGTTTCACAACAAGTGCTAACAAATATGTAGAGAAAAAGGAACCCTCTTAACACTGCTGGTGGGAATGTAAACTAGTTCAATCCCTAGGGAAAGGGTGTGGAAGTTCCTCAAAATGTTAGAAATGGATCTGTCATATGACCCAGCTATTCTGCTCCTAGGAATCTACCCAAAAACACAAAAACATTCATTCAAAAGGAAACTTACAACCCTATGTTTACTACAGTAAGATCTACAACAGCCAAGATATGGCAGCAACTCAAATGTTACAAAACTGACAAATGGATCAAGAAGATGTGGTATATACACAATGGAATACTACTCAGTGATTTAAAAAGATAAATTCATGCCATTTGCAGCAACATGGATGGAGCTGGAAGGGATTATGCTAAGCAAAACAAGACAGAAAAAGAAAAATATCAGATGGTCTCACTTATTGGGCAAAATAAGGAAAATGATCAACGGATCAGGAAAAAGACAAAACTTGCAGGGCCTCCCTGGTGGCACAGCGGTTGAGCGCTGCGCTGTGGCGCTGTCAGCAGCGCGCGATGCCAGCTCGATGAGAGTTCCATGCCCGGCCAGGGAGAATCCCACATGGTGCGGCAGACCTCTCCTGCCTCGCCCGCTGCTCCCCTCAGCAGTGTATTTCTGATCTGCCTGTTCTGCTCCCCACTCTGTCTCTGGTGAACCCTCTCGCCACCCCACGCCTCTGGCCTGTACCCCAGCTTGTATGTATAAATAAGTAAATCTTAAAAAAAAAAAAAAAAGACAAAATTTGCAGACAAACCATAGATCTGAGGCATACAGCAGGGGAGAAGGAGGGAGAGAGGTCAAAACAGGGGAGGGAAGAGCTCAAGGGACCATAATGATGGTCCCAGTTGCTGCAGTGGTGGGAGAATTATAAGGACTACACATGAGGGGAGAAATCAAATGTACAAAAATGAGCAACGACGTAAGAAAATTTTACAAATAAATTTTACAAAAATTATCATTTTACACAAATGTATACAAGGTATATGCTGCAAGTTTACATTTATAATCATCATGTGTGAGATGTCTTATCCCTGCTCAAGCTCCATTTTCAGCTATTATTCATCATCATGCATTCAATTTTGCATGAAACATGGTTTCCAAGGTATCAGCACTGGAGAAGCCACTACAAAATCTTAAATCTAGAAATTTGTTGGCCAGCATTCTAATTATAGAAGCTAAAAATAGCTCATGTATGAGCTTTAGGGGATTACCCATGGAGTAAAGAGTACTGTAATCATTTTCAAGGGTTCTCCAGGTCCTATGTGTGTTACTTAGGGACATAAATTTGATATGAGCTAGATAGTAAAATGAGTGGTTTCAAACTGCTGGCTATTAAACTCAATTTTTCAAGCTGATGATTAACAAACTCAGCATTAGTAATAAGAAGCAAAAATCTTGGGGGGGGGAATAAAACACAGTTTGAAATACTCAGAGTAACAGCTCAAGAAAGATACTTAAATGTGTTGTTCATTCATTCAGTCAACAAACACCTATTAATATGTCAAAAACTGTGCTTAGTGCTGGCATAACTCAAGAATAAGGAATGTTGTAGAAAATAGCAACAATAATAATAACTAACATATGTATGGCCATACACAGTTCCGGACAAAGTTTCACAAATATCACCTCATCTGTCCCTCATAAGACATCTGTGAATTAGATTTTACAATCATTTAATAATTTAAAAAGACAGAGTTTTTTTTTTAATTCCCCAAATCAAATAACTAGCAATTTACAGAGTTTGATCTCTAATCCATATCTCCACTGATCACTGGGCAATGTCAAATGACAAGATGCTCTACTTTTATGCTAAGTTCTGAGGTCAACTTCTGCTTGGTTTTGAGTACTGCATTAAAGCTTTGGGT
>PVIJ01023772.1:0-13617 GCA_004024925.1 Scalopus aquaticus
CGCTCTTTCTTTCCCTCCCTCCCTCCCTCCCTCTCTCCCTCCCTTCCTTCCTATAACATTATTTAGGTTTCAAATGTTCAGCCTTTCAAGCCTGCACCTGTGCCTGCTACATCATGCTCCCAGGATCCCAACTTCCACCCATGACGCTACAGCTGACCCCTTCGACCTGATTTGCTCACCCCCCACCTTGCCATACATTGTAGATTTGTTAAATTTGTTAAATAGACTGTAAGTTTATTTTTAATTCTTATAAAAGGGGAGGTGGGGCAGCGTCTGTGTGATGGGGAATCGCAGCTCCCTACAGTCCTGGGGTGACCTGGACAGGCCGAGACGGCACCAATCCAGCACACAACAGCCTCTGAAACCTGCATCTGCAAAATCCGGTCAGCCTAAACCGCTCCCCTGTGGAACTCCTTGTTGCCGGCTCGAAAGAACACGTCACCGGAGGTCACCCATCTATGCAGTGGCAGAACCGAGGTGGGATCTGTGGTTTATGAACCTTCAAAGACCCGTTGCTCTGCTCCCCCTTTCTTTGCAGGATAAAGCTCCAGGAAGCACAAAGAAAATTCTTTGCATAGCAGAAACTCTCAAACCAGTACCAAAGGAGCAGCCCCTCTCCACACACAGAGAATTCTGCAGTGGGCTGAGCAGCTGGGCTCCGCAGGAACAGGGTCAGCCACCGCCCCTGGGTTCCCTGTCCCCTTGCTGCTCCACTCCTACCTGCTCTGTCAGAAATTCCTGATTCCCAGGGCTTGTATCCAGGACGCTGTCAGAGAGGAGGCAGCTCCTCAAGACATTCCTCCCTGGGATAAAGCCCTTCCCCAAGACCCAGTGGGGCCCTGAGTCCACTCCTACCACTCTTAATGGTGTGACAGCCACTCTGAGGGACAAAAAGATACCAAGGCTGGTCCTTGGGCTACCTGGTGACCCCCTGCCTCAGTGTGACCCCCCTTCATCTCCAGTGTTTCCTTGTAACACTCGTTCTTCTGTGAAATTATTGGGGGAGAAAGGACAGCCTGAACAAACTCCACAGATAGGTTTTTACGGACACCCCCCGCTCCCCCACCTAAGACTAGACAGATCCAAGACACATAGGTGTCATCATCACCAAAGGGAGGATGCTGGGAACTGAGGGTGGGGTTAAGCAGCCATGTTTGGTATATAACCAGACATGTGGGCTTTGGGGGCCTCTTGCCTCATCACCGGGTTTTGGCACGCCGTTGGGATTCCTGCTCAGCAGAAACGGTAGGACGAATTCACCAACTTATTCTTTCTTTTGCCCTTTTCCTTCTGTAAATAAACCCTTCATTAGTGTTATTCTGTGTGCCTGCAGTTGTGTCTTATTATAAGTCCCTTTTTAAGCTCACGGGTGAGGACCCACAGTGAGGCACCCCATTTTATATCAGGGCTGCCCTGTAACAAATTGATCTTCTTTTCCACGTGTCTGCTATTCATCGTCGCTCACCCACTCGAAAGCAAGAGGTGACATTGTCTCTCTGCTCTGCTGTTTTCCCAGCAGGTGGGAAAGCATCTGGCTTCTCTGTGGTGCTCAAACTTGCTGAATGAATGCACGAAGTGGCTGGAGATATGCTGTGGCCTCTTGCTTCCCCAAAACCAGGCCAGGGGAGGATGGGGCTCCCCAAGCCCCACATCCCCCTCAATCCAGGTTCCAAAAACTCTTTCCTCCCAGAAGAATTTTATGTCTAAAACTGAGCTCCTGCCCAGCACACCCATCTGAGAAGCAGCTCCTCTCACCTACTGCTCAGCGCCAAGCACCAGCGTCCTTGACTCCCACCGCCCCCCCCCCAAATCATGGCAACCCTGCAGGGGCCCCCTTCCAGGTATGTCCTGACTCTGGCTCCTGAACCCCCTCACCACTGCAGCAACCTCCTAGTGGGCGCCCCGCCACCCTTGTGGGGTGGCCTCTTGCAAATCCGAATTGTCTCACCAGTCTGCTCGTTTCCCTTCCCACACCTCCCTCATACCTGGGGTAGAACTCAAAGTCCTCCCAGAGCCACAAACTCCACACCCCGGCTATCTCACCCCTTCTTCTCTGTGCTTTGCACACTCAATTCCAGCTCCTGGGCGTCTCCGTTTCTGCCAGCACACCGAGCACATCCTGGCCTAGATCCTTCGAACCTACAGTTGCCCTGACCTGGAGCCTTTTTATCCACATACCCACACGGCTCCCGCTCTTGCTTCCTGAGGTCTCAGCCCAAGTATCTCATTAGCTAGGCCTCTCCACCCACTGCATTTACGGCAGGCCCTTTCCTTGCTTCCTGCCTCTTCGCAGCCCTTCCCGGGGAAGTCACTACCTAGCCAACGTTAGCACCACAGAGGCAGGGACTTTGCCTCTCGTGGGCTGCTCCGCCCCCATTGTCTGGCACAGGGCCTGCTACATGGCAAACGCTCATGAAGTGCTGTCTAGTGAAAACAGAATGGAGATGGAAGGAGAGACCCTCTCAGGAGGTTGGTGTTGGTGCCGAGGGCTGGTGGGATTTGAGCTCAGGCCCACAGGGGCTAGGTCAGGGGCAGGAAGGCCCAGTTTTTAGCCCCTCCTGACCCTTCACCATGCCCATCACGGTCCTAGTCCCTCCCCTTGGACTCTGGTCCTGGCCTATGACTCAATTTGGCCAATAGGTTGTCAGCAGATGCGACCCAAGCAGAGGGCTGTGCCTTTCTGTCTGCTCTTGCCCTCCACTGCATTGTGAGAACTTGCCCGGGCAAGCCTGCTGCATGATGGACGTGGGGGGAGACCAGGGAACAGCCAGTGCAATGATGGAGGAGATATTGAAGTAGGAAGTTCATAAGTTTGCTGCTTGGAAATGAAAGTTGCTGAAGTTGCTAAGTTCACTGCTTGGATACTGCTGCTTGCTGGGGCGGAAAGCTGCTGGGAAAGTCTCTGTGCTGTGCTGCTTGTCCACAATAGTAGCTATGGTTACCTTGACCCCCTTCCTAAACAATAACTTTTATGATGGATGGGGTAGGTAAGTTTCCTTATACAAACTGTATAAAAATCTGCAATTCCTGTAATTCAGGGCTCAGATTTTTGGGAGTTATCCCACTGGGCCCACCGGTGTGACAATTATCTCTCTCTCCCTCCACCTCTCTGAGTGCCGCCCGATTTCCCTGGGAAAGTTGCCGTAACAATATAATGCAAAATAAGATTAGAACTAGGCCCACGCAAGGAAGTGGGGGTAGAAGAAATCAACATAACCATTAGCACAGTCCCTAGGCACCAGCACCTGAGTTACAAAGCATAGGTAGGAGCTAGACTGCAGTCCAGGGGCAAAGATAGGGAGATTGAGCCCATTGTAGAAACTCTGGTCTCTTTCCTAATTCTAGTTAGCCAGCAAACAGGAACCTTCCTTGAAGATGAGCCCCTCCCAACTGAAAGAAACTATATCAGCACCATCCGTGCAAGAATTCAGGGCAGCCATTTCTCTGCCCACCTGTGCCTGTGCAGGTGCTTTCCTTTACCAACTCTGTCCCTCTGCAGGGCAGCGGCCTGTCTGCCCGTGACCTGCACCGTGCAGGCCTCTCAGCAAACCTGCCCCCTCAGCAGGGCAGCTCTTTCTGCCCGCTTGTGTCTGTGCAAGTGTCCTTTACTTCCTTGTCCTAATAAACCTGTTCTTTAAGTATAACTGAGTCTCTGTGTGGAGAAACTCGCTGTGTGCCGCCGAAGGGAGCTCTGGGGAAACCTTTCCCAGAGTGAACCCTAGGACCCCGCTCCACTCTCAAATCCATCGACTCTAAAAACGACATCACAAAGGTCCAAAAGCAGGAGCTTGCCTGGTGTACTTGAGAGAAAACCCAAAGGATCAGCGTGGCAGAGAGGACAGTCACAGGGAGGTGACAGGGGCTAGCTGCAGGGGCCGGCTCTGTTGACCCTCAATAATCCGGGCTTTTATCTGAGCCTAATGAGAACCTGAGGTGGGCGTGATCTGACTTACCAGTGAGAAGGAGGGCAGACACTAGAGGCGCAGGAGCAGGGAGACCAGGGGCCCAGGGACAGTCACTAGTTGACCAGGGTGGCTGCGGTAGAGGTGGGGCGAAGAGGGCAGATTCTGACTGTGGGGAAGGTTTGAGCCCGGGGGATTTGCAGAGGGACCGAAAGTAGGGCTGAGTCAAGATGAGAGGAAGGAGTTCCAGGCTGAAGACAGCAGAGACCCTCCTCGACCGACCTGGAGATCCCCAGAGACGCCCAGCTCGACCCCTTTCCACTGCCCTACATTCCTCTAACACATTCAGTTCTTTTCCCCTTCAGGCCCTGACACTTGCTGTTTCTTCTTTCCCCTGCTCTTTGCCTGGCTCAGTGCTTGTCAATGGCCCCAGCAGCTGAAAAGCGTCTCTACAGAGACCTCCCAGCACCCCTGCCCTTCCCCATTCCAGTGCTCACTGTAATAAAGGACATAATCCTGTGTTTGCTGGATTTAATGTCTGTCTGCACTGGATTACCAGAGAGCAGGGTTCCTTCCGAGCCAAGGTCCAAGACCGTTGCCTGGATTTAAGCCCCCATCCTCTCCACTTAGACCCACATGAATTGGGGAAAGCTGCCAATCTGGCCTCAGTTTCCGCCTTGGGAAAATGGCGATAACTTCAAGGGGGAAACGCAGTGACATCATCGACATACTCAGCTCAGTGCCTGGCATATTGTTAATAAATGTTAGCTATTGCGCTGGCCATGGAAGGAAGAGCAGTGTTAGAATTATCTAGAAGCACTTAGTCTGTTTACAACTTAACTACACTTGGCGAGCTCCCCAAATGGCATAAACAAGCAGCACTCCAGGTATCAGGCTGCCTAGATGAAGCAGGTTTGAAACTGCCTCTTGGCAAATACAAATTCAGGGAAACAAGAGAGATGTATGGCATTTGTTATTTCTGGTTGCTTAGCGTCCAAACACCCATGGGGGAGGGGCGAATCTACAGAGGGCGGGAGGTAGGGTTGCCCTATGGAAACCCAATGGGGCCAAAGACTCCCTCTCCCACAGCCCTGCAGACAGCTGGCACGCCCAACCTGGGGTCATCCTGCCTGGGGCTTTTACACTGACTGAGGCTCATGGAGAAGCCGGGACCCTGGAGCTGTCACCGCCCCTGGGGTGAAGGGCCTGGCAGCAGTGTTCAGGCCAGTGGTGGCCATGATGTCAGCAGGCCCATCCTCTCCAGTCCCTCCCTGTGTTCTGCCGCCCAACTTTCTGGGTTCCTGCCCAATTGATGGACCTGGCTCTCCAGCCTACCCTGTGATTCTGTGGGCCACCCATCATGCTTCCAGAAAATTCCATCCAGGCTGTAGTTAGCTAGAGTTGTTTTCTGTTGTTTGCAACCAGGAACTCTGACTCATCTACCCTCCCCAAAGGGGCAGAGAGCACCAACAGCTCGGAAAACCTCCCCAGTCGCCCTTGGCTCCACCCTGCACATTACCAGGAGCACAAGACTTCCCTGGGGTGCTGCGAGCTGTGAGTCAGTCTGTACTCAGAGTACCCAGAAAACAGGGTAAAAGGTGTGGCAAGCTGATACTTAGAAATAGCACCGGGCTTCTTTCCGAGTACGTCATTCTGCCCTGCCCCAATGCAGATGGCAGCAAGGGTGTCCCCAGGGCGGGGCCGTTCCAGAAGTAATGGAGAGAAGCAAAAGGAGCTAGGTCTTGAACAACAAACTCAAAGTTAAGTCCTGGCCTCAGTGAAAGCATTACCCACACGAGCGCATTCCCTTTCCACCCCTCCATGCCACTCTGTGCTGGAGTGGGGGGCGCTGCAGGGCTGGGGGGGGAGGGGTCAGCTTCCTGGGTGAGGCATGAGCTGCTACCCTCTCAGAACACCCCACACGTATTTACACGCAATGCAGAAGTGGTGGCGTGGCTTGTCTGGGCAGGGAGAGCCTGAGACAACCTGCTCCCCCAATTTCCCACAGAAGTGGCAGAGAGAAGGTTCTGGGGTGGGAAGAGGCTGCAGGTCAGGATGACAGGACAAAGGAGTCGCTCTTGGTGCCTCCTGGCAGGGAGGAGTGGCCACCAGCAAATGATGGCCAGCGAGTCCAGAGACAGAGGCCAGCAGAGAAAATGGGAGGGACCACGATCAGAAGCCCTCTCCCTGCTGACCACGCCCACTGGATCCCCCGGGAGAAAAGGGAGGCAAAACTAGACCTGACTGAGAAAGCCTGAATTTTTTTAAGAAAATGTTTCCACGCCACTCAACACATAAAACAGAAGGGTCCACACATTTGACTTTGTAGACTCCGGTTTGTACCTCCACCCCAATCACCCCATCACTCCATCATGCCCAACAGGCCAAAGGCAGACCCAGCTTCATGTGACCTGACAGCCTTAAGGGAGAGCTGTGCGGGGACATTAGTAGGATGGTGAAGGCTTGGTAAAGTGACTTGCTACCATTAGGCACCTGCTGTGAACCAGGCACCATCTAAACATTGTACCTATTGTTTCTGGTCAAGGTGGGGAATTACTTCCACTCTACAGATGAAGAAAATGCCCCACAGAAATCTGAACGCGGGCACCAGGATGCACTGGGCTGATTTCCCGTAGGACGACTTAAGTCACAGAGGCTGCAAAGATGGGCTCCTTGGCTAACAGGAAATGCTGCTCTAGGGCTTTAAACCCGAAGGTGGTGTTGGGAGAGCTGGAAGGTCTGGAAGCTCCGAGATTAATTAAAACGCAGGGCCTCGGAGGGAACTCAGGCAGGAGTGGGGCGGCCCCTGGTGGACGTGAAGGGAACGGCAGCTCCGGGGGGCTGAGCCGCTCCGCCAATGGCCTGAATGGGAGTAGGGGGAAGGGAAATGGACTTGCGAAGCTGAGAGGGCGTAAGTTGTGGGGGTCTGGACTCAAGAACTCAGCCCTGTGACAGACGTGGCTACTCCAGGCGGCTCTGCCTAGGCAGGGGCATTCTGTGAGGACAGCGAGGAGGGTGAGGGTGCCATTGACCTTTATTGAGCTCTGACATCAGCTTCGAAGAGATGCTGAAAACACTGGTGCACACTTTCAACAAGGGCAAAGACACACAGGCACATGCAAACTAAAAGAAAACAAAGTCATGACCTGAAGATCAAAGTTGAAATCAACTCAGAAAGAATAACTTGAGAAAAAGAAGCTCTCTTTACAATGCTGAGGAGAATAAGACCTTCAAAGATAAAATGTATACCAAGTAGCATCACATAAAAGTATATGTCCATCAAGAAAGTGAAAAGCTAAGCATGGAACTGGAACAAACATTTGCAAATTAGGTCTGCTAAAGAACTTACATCCAGAATAGGTTATCTCTTGTAAATCAATGGGAAAAAGACAACCCAGTTTAAAAATAGACAAAGGATTTGAATAGACATTTCTCCCAAGAAGATACATGAAAATATGCTCAGCATCATTACTCACTGGTCTCAAAACCATGGTGTGATACCACTTCACACCCCTTTGATGACTAAAATTGGAAAGACAGGTTAAGGGGGGAAAAAAACAGGTAATAGCAAGTATGGGTGAGGTTGTGGATAAAATGGAATTCACGTACATTCCTAGTAGGATTGTAAAATGGTACAGCCACTTCAGAAAACAGTTTGGTAATTCCTCAAAATGTTAAACGGAGTTATCCAATGACCTACCCAGCAACTCCAAGAGAAATAAAAACACATGTCCACACAAAAACTGGATAAGAATGCTCCTAGCCACATTATTCATAAAAACCCCCAAAGTGAGAACAACCCAATTGTCTATCAAGTGATGAATGAAAAAAAAGGGGGTGTATCCAATAATGGAATATTACTCAGCAATAAAAGGAATTAAATGCTGATAGGAAAGGGTCAGGAGATTGCATTTTCTTCTTTCCTGACTTTTAAGGTTCTGATGTTTTAGTCTGTTCTGTTTTTTCTTTACCAGAAGTATTGCATTATCAATACTTTGTAAAGAAAAAATAAATACTGGCTTATAGATACAAATGGGAAGAAACAGTCGGGCAGGGAGAGTCCCACAGTTCTAAGCAACAGGTGAACTGGACCGTGCTGGGCTTCACAGGAGCTCTCTCTGGCTGCCTGGCTGTCTAACTCTCCTGTACTGAGAAGACACCCCCAACCTGGGCGGGGGCAAGGGCAGAAGCAGGAAGAGTCCCACAGTTGGCACTAAGTATTCCTGCCCCTTAAACTGTATGGCGTGGTGCCACTGTGCTGGACGACAATCCTGCCACCCCAACACGTTAAGCTCTTTGCCTTTGTTCCCTTCATCCTGTGTGCAAATCGTCAGGCAGCCATCCAGGACTCCGCTCCTCCATCCACCCTTGCAGACCAAGACACAAGCCAGCATGTCCACCCAAGATAAAGTCAGCACCTTTCTCAAAGGAGCTGTCTTGTCGATTCCAAGATCAACGGTGTCCCACACCCCAAGAAGAAAACAAAAGAGCTCGGAGTAGGTGGAGCTAGCAGGTGAAGGGTCTTTGGCAAACAGACCAGTCCCTGAAGAAATGGAGGCCACCCTCCACCTCTCCTGCCCCCAGGGCCTTCGTCTGAATTGGTTTCTCTAAGGCCACCAGGATTCCATGTGGCAATGACAACAGTGGACACAGCTTTAATTCACAGAATGTGTCTTTGTATATAATCTACCCTCAAACCATCCCCACAAGTCGAATGGACGGTATCATCATCATCGCCCTTGGAGAGATAACAGAACTGAGGTGCAGAAAGAATTCAGGAAACTGTCAGTGGCCCCACAGCGACCCCTCCCAACCTGTCTTTGCCCCCTCCAACCCAAGCTGCCATTACTTTGTAAAATCAAATTGGATCTTCAGGGCCTCCCTGGTGGTGCAGCGGTTGAGCGCTGCGCTGTGGAGCTGTCGGCAGCGCGCGATGCGGGTTCGACGCCCAGCCCGGGAGAATCCCACATGGTGCGGCAGACCTCTCCTGCCTTGCCCGCTGCTCCCCTCAGCAGTGTATTTCTGATCTGCCTGTTCTCCCCACTCTGTCTCTGGTGAACGCTCTCGCCGCCCCACGCCTCTGGCCTGTACCCCAGCTTGTATAAATAAAATCTTAAAAAAAATAAAAATAAAAATTGGATTTTCAGCTGAGTCTCCAAATGCTAGAAGCCAATATGGGTTTTTCCTAAAGTCAAGTATGGGTTAGTGGTCCATGGTCTCCCCAGAGCAATTATTTCCTGCAAGAAGCAGCCAAGTAATTTTGCCTGGTGCCTGTGTTGTCCCCACATGACAAGAAAGTGTGTTGGCCTCACTCTTCATTGCAACCCCAGGTCTGTTCAGACCTGCTGGTTGCAGATATCCCTGGCCTTCTGGGAGACCAGGAGTTCTCTGCTGACCCCAGCCCACACAGGGGAGAGTGTAGTTCATGAGATTGCCCATGGAATACTCACCTCAACACCTCCCTCGGCCATTACAAATAAAGCCCTCACTTTTACAAATAAATGTGTGCAAATATTTTTTTTTAATAAGAATAAAACAGCTTACAGAGAAGGAACCCAAGCACAGGGAACCAGAATCTTTTATAACAGGCAGAGAGTCTGCCTGACCTTGGCCCCTGAGAGAGACGTTTTCCTGATTATACTGGGCAGTAAAAAACCTACCCTTTGTTCTGGAGACGGACAGTATCTCTAACTTCGAGCTGTTTACGATATAAACATCCCTGAACAGATAGTCCAAAGACAGCCAGGGCCTCTGCTCACTGACACATGTAAGAGGCCCATGAAGGATTACTTCCCAACAATTAAAAAGGCTCACTGAGTGATAAAACTAAAACAATGAATGAAATCAAACTTGGCAGGATATAAAGCTCTTGCTGGCAGCCGGGCCACTGCCCACCTGCCTAATTGGCCCCAGGATCAGCTGCCAGACAACTGGGGCTGTCCCTCACCCCATCACCATGAAATTATTCAAACTAGTCAGTCCTAAACCTGCTCATCCTGTTTAGTTTGCCCTTCTCCCCATGAAATAAAGGCCCTTGTCTCCATCTGCCTCACTCCCTCCACCCCCCGACCGACCTTGAGTCTCCGTGTGGCCGGGAGGGGTGACGTGTCGGCCTCCTCTTGGGGACTGTAGCAAATCACCTTTCCTGTGTCCTTTGTCCCCTGATCTCTGGACCTCACCAGACCTGAATAATAATAAAACCCTACATTTTAACAGGCCATTTCTTATATCTGATTTGCAGAAAGTATAAAACGTGATAGCACTCAGTTGGTGAGGCTGTGGGGATACACAACACCCCTATACCTGGTCAGTGAGAAGGTGAAGTGTCAGGATGTTTATGGAGCAAAATTTGGTAATAGCTAGTAAAACTACAGATGCTTTTATTTTTTTTTAAATATGTTTTTTGAAATTCATTTATACAAGCTGGGGTACAGGCCAGAGGCGTGGGGCGGCGAGAGGGTTCACCAGAGACAGAGTGGGGAGCAGAACAGGCAGAGCGATGGAAATACACTGCTGAGGGGAGCAGCGGGCGAGGCAGGAGAGGTCTGCCGCACCATGTGGGATTCTCCCCGGCTGGGCATCGAACTCGCATCGAGAGCTGCCGACAGCTCCATAGTGCAGCGCTCAACCGCTGCGCCACCAGGGAGGCCCTGCTTTTATTTTTTTGACCCACCAATCCTATTACTAGGAGTTTACTCAGAAGATACACCTTCAACAATGCAAAACCACATAGGAGTACAATGACAGTGTTGTTTGTAGCAGAATATTGGGAAGGTACTGAATGCCTGAACACAGGCAACCTGTCAAACTCCAGAATACCTTCACTACTGGAGGGAGCAGTGGGGTGGGGGTGCTGGGGGGTTCTCTATGCACTGATACAGGATGATTTCCAGGATAGTGTGTTTCGTGAGAAAAAAATAAGCAGAAAAGAAGATAAGTATTCTACTAAATCGATCCTGGCAAATGTTAACCATTGTCGAGGGTATGTTCCTGCAACCTTTATGAAAGTAAGAAACTATATCAAAATAAAAAGCAACCATTCCCCATATCCCCACAAAAGCTAATATGGAAATAAAAGTGCCCACTAAAAATTGCCACGGGTGAACCCACATGGCTGCCTCCCCAATAGGCATTTTGCCTTCTTCCTTGCTAACAGGCCCTGATTTTTAGCATCATTATACTCTCTGCCCTGTAACAATGAGAATTTTGTTACTAGATTATGTAAGACTTTGATCTAAAAACCTAAAAAATATATTAAAAGAAAAAATAGGGTCCCCCTAGCCCCCCAAAAGGGAGGTTTTTTTTAATATTTATTTTTACATACAAGCTGGGGTACAGGCCAGGGCGTGGGGCGGTGAGAGGGTTCACCAGAGACAGCCGGAAGCAGAACAGGCAGATCAGAAATACACTGCTGAGGGGAGCAGCGGGCGAGGCAGGAGAGTTCTGTTGCGCCATGTGGGATCCTCCCTGGCTGGGCATCGAACTCGCGTCACGAGCTGCGGACAGCTCCACAGCGCAGCGCTCAACCGCTGCGCCACCAGGGAGGACCCCCAAAGGGGAGTATTTTTGAGTGAATGCAGGAATGAGTCAGTGAATGAGGCCAGAGTGAATTGACAGAGCTCCCCTCACAAGCCCCGCACCTGGAGGCTGTTCCGCACCTGGAGGCGGTTAGGCTCATGCGAGGTCCAGAATGGCCCTTTTATGGCTGCCCACACCCTGGCTGTCTGCTGGCCAAAGTGCATTTTCGCTCCCATTCTCAGGAGGTGAGGCCAGGCCTCTTCTGGCAGAAAGGCCCGGGCGTGGCTGGAGGGCGGCTTCGGCCTGCCCACGGGGCGCACATCTCCCCAGGCCTCTGTCCGGCCGCCCCATCTGTGCACCCACCCGCGAGCAGGTCTCTTCCTTGGGCCTCTGTGGCTGTTTCTACCTTAAGCCAGTTGGCTAGACCAGTGGTCCTCAATTTTGTCCATACATTAAAATTAGCTGGGGGGCCTTTTAAGCTTCCAAGGCCCAGGTGGCACTCCACACACTAAGCCCGACCCCTCAGAGGGAGGGACGCAGGAAGCCGCCATTTTAGAGCCTTCCCAGGTGATGCCAATGCGCAAGGGAGTTTGAGAACCTGCGGGGCTCCGAGCTCTCTGGGTGCCTGGAGCGTACTGATGCCGAGTCCCCGTCCCCCCTCGCAGGAAGGTTAAATGGCGTGGGAGAGCCGCCCCTGCACGTGGGTTGCTGTCTGTAGCCGCCTCTGGGGTAGCAGCCCCGCCAGGCCCGTGAGCCCATCTGCACCGAACCTGCTGCCCCGCCCCTTCCTCCTCCATCTGATATTTGGAATCAAGGGGCCCAGGATCAGCGCCCAGAGAGATTCCCAGGTACGGGCGGGGGTCTTCCGCTTTCTTGGCTCATGGGCTGCTCCAGAAGGGACTGGAGATAAGGGAGAGAGACTTGAGGGCGCAAAGGGGGTGGGGGAGGGTCTGTTTAATCAGAGAAGCCAAGTGTTTGGCTTTCTCAGCCATAAGGCGCCATTTAATTTTTCCAAGAAGGGCCGACTCCCCGCGGGGGTCCTGAGTGCCTTCCCGCCAAGGGACGCCATTTCCTGGGGTGAGCTCTAGTAGCCGGCACTGCCTGCCAAAGGACACCGTCCGAGGCGGGAGCTGTGAGTTTCAGTCCCTTGCTTCACTTGCACCATCTTGTGTAGGGCACACCACACCCCAGAGCCTTCATCTGCCCGCCTGTAAGACAGGCAGCCCTTGCCTGACCTCAGCAGGCCAGTGACAAGAACAAAGTGCTGCCTCATTGCAGACAGGCTCTGAGGCTGTGCAAAGTGCCTTTTATTGGGTCGGGAGTTCATGCAGAAACTCAAGCGGTCTCAGAGTCGGTCCTGGCCAAACCGCAGCAGGACAGGAGGGAGAAGCGGCAAGAGAGGCCAGAAATCCTGTCACTAAGGTGGTCCGCGAGGAGGACTTGGGAGGGAGTCCAGGGTGACCCTCGAGGGGAAGGGCAGTGGAAGCTGCAGGTCCTGATGTCCTGGGAGGGTGCTGGGCTGGGCACCCTCCTGGGGAGAAAACATGGCCGAAGCCCCGAAACAGGACCAGCCTCCAGGGCCTGTGCCAGAGCGGTTATCGGGGCTGCATCCTGAAATCCTCACCCGGGGTCTCCCGCTCTGTGGGTGCTGTCTTAAAAGTTTTATAACTTTATCTTTGAGTTGGTTTTGTAAGTGAGGTCAGAGGGGGCGGTGGAGCATGTGCTGGGGGTGGCGAGCTTGCAGACTGGGCTCACATGCATGGCCCCACCCACCACCCCAGATCATCTGTGATCTGCCTGTCAGAGTCCCTCTTTTGCTGTCACCTTCTGCCCCTGCTGGGGACCCAAGCGAGTGTAAAGTTGAGGTGGACAAGACATGTTCTGAGGCCAACTGGGCAGCAGAGAGGCAGGGACCTCTCACCACCCCCACCCAGGTCTCCTCGAATTCCGGCAGAGGGGTTACCCATCTGCAGTGCGTTGGGGGGTGCCTTGCTGCAAGGGGAGATCGACTTCAACCACGTTTTTCTTTTATATTGGACGCCACAATTCTGTAGCTGGTCCTGGTCCCATCCAAATCCCACTGTTTACTAAAAGAGCAAGCTTCTCACCCTTGCAGTGTTGATATTCTTGTTTGGGGAATGGGAATGATAATGTCTGGGGCCCAGATTCTTCTTTTTTTTTTTTTTTTTTGTTTTTT
>PVIJ01023773.1:0-13620 GCA_004024925.1 Scalopus aquaticus
GCCTGGAGTTGAACTCAGTTGCTGCTGCTGACAGCTCCACAGTGCCACACTTAACCACTGCGCCACCAGGGAGGCCCTGTTTGTGTTTTTGGCTCCAACAGCAAAGGAAACAAAAGTAAACATAAACAAATGGGAGTGCATCAAACTAAAAAGCTTCTGCCCAGGAAAAGAAACTTGCATCAAAGTGAAAAGATGTCCTAATGAATGGAAGAAGATATTTGTGCATCATATATCACTAAGGGATTAGTATTCAAAATGTATGAATAACTAAGAAAGCTCAACAACAGAATACAATCCAATTAAAAAATGGGCAGAAGATCTAAATAGCCACTTCTCCAAAGACATACAGATGACCGACAGGTACATGAAAAGGTGTTCTCTTATTACTAGGGAAATGCAAATCAGAATCACAATGAAATACTACCTCTTACCTGTATGAATAATTACTATCCAAAAGATAAGAATAACAACTGTTGGATAAGATGTTGACGGAAGGGACACTTGTATAGTGCTAATGAGATGTAAACTGTTGCAGACATTATGGAAACCAGAATGGAGAGTCTTCAAAAAATTAAAAATTGAAGTTTCCTTTGATCCATTTATCACATTTCTGGACATATGATCCAATAACAGAAATGTACTAATTTGAAGATGTCTTCATTCCCATGTTTATTGCAGCATGATTTGTAATAGCCAAGAGCTGGTAACATGAAATACTACTACTCCAGATGCAACAAAGCAAACTTATGATTTTACTCAAATGTGATATATAGAGAAAGCAAATGATAAATGGATAAACTAAATAAAAGAAAAATAAACGTTTAGATTATAAGACCAATTTGTGGTTACCAGGAAAGAAGAAGGAAGGACAGGAGCTGGCAAATGTGCTCAAAGAGCACTTGTGTGGTGGAAGATAGAATTGGACTTTCAGTGGTAAACTTAACTTAGTACACACACATTGGTTTTCAATGATGCACACTGGAAGCATAATATCACAATGTAATATTGCTTCAATAAAAAAATGTCTGCTTACCCTATTTTATGTGGGCATAACACCTTGGCTCTTGTAAACTTGCATTTTTTTGTAGCTTGCAAATTTGAGCACCACCTCATATTACAGGTAGAGGCATATTCAAAAAGGACTCTAGAAGGGAGGTGATTTCTGATCTCATGAGTAAAAATGATATTCCCACCACTCCCATAGCCTGTCAACCTTTGAGTATCTTAACCTGATTAATTATCTTTATGGCATTATTACCTGTGAAGTAAACACTTCTTGAAGGGAAAGATTATTTTCCAGCGACTATTCAGTACAATTCCATGTTGAAGAAAGAATATTTTTCCCGTCAGCAGTTTTTTCCTGAATCTTCTGACATATTGACTGTCTGGCTACTGGGCTGAGAATTTCTTGATTTTTCCTGCTTTTATTACTCACTGCTAACGGACATTCTCCTTGCTATCTTAGGTGAGAGGGAACATGGACCAGAATTTATTTGCTGGATTAATTAATTAAATCTTTGATTCTAAATTTTCTGGTAAAAGCTGGCAAATGGGAGACACAAAGGAGAACTGTATAGTTTATTTTAACACACAAACAATATTGCACTCAACTTTGGATTAGTTTTTATTCAGATGACAAGAACCTACACAGAGTTAGGTGACCTCACCTTAGGATACAACAGCCTTTGCTCTCTAATTATTTTTAAGGATTTTCTGATTCACTTCCCATTAAACGACGAATTCTTTTCATATAGGGGCTCATGTTATTCATGTTAAAAACCATAAAGTCCAGGGCATCCCTGGTGGCCTAGGGGCTCTGTCTCAGCACTATCACCTCTATGGCATGAGTTCAATTCCTGGCCAAGGAGCTAACTCACATAAGGTGCAGCAGACCTCTCCTGTCTCACCTGCTGCTCCCCTTAGCAGTGTATTTTAATACATTCACCTGTTCTACTTTCTGCTCTCTCTCTGGTGAATCCTCTCACCCCCTGCACCCCTGGCTTATATCCCCATTTTCTATGCAAAAATAAATAAAATTAAAAAAAGAAAAGAAAAGAAAGCCACAAAGTCTAGCACTTTAAATTGTCATGTAGTTGGTATTAAAAAAGATGTTTGCTGAATTAAAATCAAAGCAAAATGGATTGTGTAATTCAGAACAGTTTCTTAAAAACACTAACAGAGCTATTAAACTCGTCTCAATGGTGTAAAAATATTTTGAAAAAAATTTCTCAAATTCCCTTTCCTTCCTAAAATTGCTCTATCGGAAGACCCACCATTAGAACCAAGAAGTGTGTTGCTTTCCTCTCTGGAATCTTCTGTCAATTTCCTGAGACATCCTCATATGTGGTTCTACTCTGATTCCCTCTCTGAACGCGCGCTGCCAGCTGCTGCGGAGAGGGTGGTTAACCTTCTGTCAGCAGGATTCCTTTGCAGAGTTGAACTTTTTTAAGGGCTATTTTTCCTCAATTAAGTTGCCTAGATCTTGCTGCATTGATTAAGCACTTAATTGATGGCTGAAGATATACCTGAAAGTGCAAGATAGCTTTTTATTTTAAACATTGATTTTTTTGGTTCCCTTTCTCCCCCCATTTCCCACATTCAATATATTGATAAACATTTTTATGCTTGGTATATGGGTATCATTTGGCACTTCTTTTTAAACTCATTTCTGGATTTAGAGAGAAACACGTTTTTGATCTTAGAATTTCAATTTTTCCAGTACGTATTTGTGGTCAGTTGTATTGAATTAGCTTTTTCTCTTTGTATTTTACTTTTCTCTCTTCTCCAGATGGTGTGAATTCATACTTCCTCTTATAGTTTTAATAGAAGAAAAGGGAACAATCCTAATCTGTCACATAAGCAGGAGAAGGGTTGCTATTAAACTCTAGGATGTTTGTTACAAGGGTCTATGTATCTGAAACGTTGGTGCATGTTGCCTTGGAAAACCCACCATGACTCACAATCTGCTTTCTTCTTGTTCCTTCTTCGTGGTCCAGAACATGCCCTTAGAGCATAGCCAACAAAGGGAACACAGAGGGAGATGATTTGATTGGGAAGTGACTTGTGAACAGACCCTCTCCTAACATTTGCAGGATCCAGGGATGCTGTCTAAATATTTAAAAGCTATAAGTCAAACTCTGCCCACAGCCTGGCTTAAATTTCCTCCCAGAGTCCTCTAGCTTATACCTGGGTATTGCAAATGAGACTTGTAAAGATCATTCTCCAATCTAGGCCCTAGAAGCCTCAAATTTGCTGGAGATGGTGGAGGGGAATCTGGGGCAGTGCTCAGGAGTCCAGCAAGGAAACCAAGTCTCTCCTAGGACTTCCAGAACGAATTGCAGTCCTGTTGTCACCTTGAATTTAGCCCACTGAGACCTGTGTTGGAATCTAATCTACAGAACTGTAAGGCAAATATGTGTGTTGTTTTAAGCCACTAAGTGTCGTAATTTGTTACAGCCGCAACAGACAACAGAGATAGTCTTTGTCACAACTGCTCAGATCTAATACTGTAGTGTGAAAGCAGACACTGGAAATACAAACACAAGTGGGTGGGACTTTGTTCAAATGCAGCTTTATTTACCGCCAGATTTGGTCTGTGGACTATAGTTTGTCAACTACTGGTTTAAGATCAGAGCAAAATTAAATATATTTTGTGGATGAAGGCAAGGATGTCTATGATAGAAAAAAGATCTGGGTAAATATCAATGGAAATTGTAGATATGTTGGAGAAGAAAGATGGAAAATATCTAATATTTATTGAGGATCTAACATATTAAAGAATACTTAAAATTACTTTAGAAATTTCAAGTATGTTTACTTTTTTAAATCTCAAAATAACATGGTAGGGTAATATTACACTGGTCAAACAAATTTTTACAAAAGTCATATTGCTGAAATAAAATTAGTCATTTCCTATCAATTTGTATGTGCTCAACACGAATATGATAGTCAAATTCTAATTTTGGCGCTAGTTTTTTTGTAATCTGCAATAAGTAGATGTTTACACCACAAAATGCATGCCAATAGTAATAGGCCTAAGGTTAATACCTGTAAAAAAATCAAGTCATAGACTACTACTTAGATTTCTTCGCTTGTCTCTTGTACAGCTCTTCAGGAGCATCTCTAGGGAGTGTCCAGCAGTAGTCAGCCAGCATTGTAGTGGACCATTTTCCCTGGTGTCTTTGTTCCATTAAGGCGATATCTTTTTTTTTTGTTTTTTTTTAAAGATTTTATTTATTTATACATACAAGCTGGGGTACAGGCCAGAAGCATGGGGCGGCGAGAGGGTTCACCAGAGACAGAGTGGGGAGCAGAACAGGCAGATCAGAAATACACTGCTGAGGGGAGCAGCGGGCGAGGCAGGAGAGGTCTGCCGCACCATGTGGGATTCTCCCCGGCTGGGCATCGAACTCGCATTGTGGGCTGCCGATAGCTCCACAGTGCAGCACTCAACCGCTGCGCCACCAGGGAGGCCTGAGGCGATATCTTGATGAAAACGTTCGCCATGTTCATCACTAACCATAGCACAGTTTTCAGGGAAGAAATCCAGATGGGAATGAAGGAAGTGGATCTTTAGAGACATATAGCAGCCAAGTTTCTGATACTGCATCAGCATGTTTTCTACTAGTTCCTTATAGTTTTCTGCCCTAACATTCCCAAGAAAGTTTGCAGACACTAGGCGAAAAGCATTCCATGCTTGTTTCACATCACCCTGCAGCAAGTTGTTGAACCGGTTATCTCAATGCAGATGGAATGTTTGGGTAGACTATTTTTGACTTCTTTTGCTTCATTATTCTGCTGGAAAGAGGAGGAACCAATCAGAAGTCACAGTCTTTTATGTGGTCGCTTGGCTCTCTCCACACCGTGGGGACTGCAAATGGCATTGATGGTCTTTTGCCATTTAGCCACTGTGAAAGCTGTGTTGTACATGTAGTACATCATATATGCGGGGCCCAAGGCTTGTCTTGGTCACCAACATTGCATCCAAAGTAGAGATGATAAGCCCACAAATAGAGCAGAAACTGTCCACACTATTAATGCACTTTCGAGGCATTACTGTTCTGTATTGTGCCTAAATGGATAAAATAATAACGGTTCTATGGAACAGCAGCTTAAACTGTCTTGCACAAAGTCTGAAATATTTTCAATGCTCACCCTTTCTGAAAGGGCTTTCTATAATGCATTGTTGACATCAGCTTATTTCAGCAGCTGCCTGACAGTAGTATTGCATTGCATCAGATAATGATGCAATCAACTCTGGATGTTGTGTGCATGATGGTATTATGCAATGTGATGCAATATTACATTCTAGGCTGATTTAGGATGTTGTTGCAGTCATACTGGATAAATTTATACGGTGAAACATATAAAATGAATTATATGACATATCTTCAAAACGAGAGCTAATAAAAATTTTTCAGGGTTATATTCATGTTCAGCACACCAAGATACTACAGATTAGGACCTCTTAAAGTCAGTAATGATCTCACTGTTTACCAGTGTTATTACCTCATTTTTACAGATTGAGTTTAGGGAGATTAAGAAATTTAGTTTCACATAACAATCTAGATTTTGAACCTAAGGCTCCCCATTTATAGGTCCCTTCCCATTTTTCCACACAGAGGGATGTCTTATTTGCTCTCCATTCATTCTTTCCAAGTACAATAAGATGTGCTGCTGATGTGAACGAGGCTGAATTGGAGAGTCTCAATATTTCAATATTTTTTTTTAGACTCAGATTTAGTTACAACATTAAGCATTTGGGTTCGCCTAGTTTTGCATATGTTAGCAATCTCTTCTTATAGAGCTGTCCACTCTTCAAAGGAAAGTTAAAATGGTTGATGGAAAGAACAGCAGCAGGTAATAGCTAATTTGATTTGCCCTGGATGTTTTATTGAAGTTAATAGAGTTATTATTTCAAACAAATGACACAGGAGGTAAATTTTCAATTTGTAGTATAGAATTTGAATGCATATCTTGCTTGGGCTATTTCTCTACATTCCACTGCTTCTGTGATACAAAGAATTATCACTGCATCAATCTTAAGCACATACAGTTATGGTTAGCAGGACTCAAATTTGATATATATATTTTGGATTTATCAAAATCCATCTAATTTGATGATAGAATTAATCAAATTGGAACCAGAGATCCATTATTATTTCCTGGAAATAAAAGTATTAAATATTTATCAGCCTCAGAAACCAAAATAATGAAGGTCTGACTAGACATCACACATACAATCGCTCATGCATGGAAATAGAGTTTCTAAGTTTTATTTCACAAAATGCTACTTCCGGGGTATTTAAGCCTTAGGATATTCTAATTGATAAAAATAATTCTATTATCAAATACCTTAATAAAGAATTAAATAACATTAAACATATTTTCTAATTATAGAACATCTAAAAGCCTAAAGAGACTCCAGAAGAAAAAAGGTGTGCAGTTTTTCTAAAACTTATTTATCTCAGGGTCACTTGCTTCTTAGACCATCATAGGGGACAAGCATTTCCCAAACCACCCTTTGGGAAATGTGGACAAAAAGCCAAGGCTGAATACATAGAGACATGAAATAGCCTCCCAGACCTGGGGTCCAGTCATTGTTTACCACAGTTGTGGCATAGAGTAGGGAACAGAGAGCAGAGAATGCTGTCAATAGTTTGGACTTTATCCTAAACCATGAGAATAATTGACATATTTTAAGAAAGGTGGACAAATGATCAGATTTGATACTTTGGAAAGATTACTCTGGTTTCAGAGTGGAGATTATATTTGAAAGACTGAGACCTGAAAGAAGTCAGGTCAGCAACTTAGCCCAGCATTGTGTTAATCCATAGGAGAGGTGGTGGTGGCCTACACCACATAACAAGACACATTCTTAGTGACTGAGATGGACAGGGAGGTAAGGTGACAGGTATGTGGGTTCTATAGGTAGGTGCTTGGTGACTGGGAGGGAAGGAGAGAGAAGGATATGAATTGGCTTTCAGGCTTCTAATTTAGGTGAGTAAGGGGCAGACATGTTGCTAACCAAGAAAAGGACCGCAGAGAGAATGCAGGTTTGTAGGGAGAGATAATGAGTTCAGTTTACACTATCTTTATAACTTCCATGGGTGTCATGTGGAATTAGTTAGAAAGCAGTCTTCTGTCATTTTCCATGTGCTTCAGCTAGATTTCCTGTCTTTGGACTATTCTCTTTTGATTCTTCACTATTTTTTGAATGACCTTAAAGTTGCTTTACTACTAAACGTGTTAACACCATGCTTTAGCACTTTACTTAAAGATAATAGTATTTACTTTCATTTAATCTTCTGAACATCTGTATGCAGTATATATTATTATATCCATTTTATGAGTGGAAAATTTATATAAGAAGAATTAAAATAGATTGCTCATGTTGACATGATGATAAAGAGGCAGAGTTGGGATGCCAATAAGACTTTTTTTTTCAGACTATTTTTTAAAGCAGTTTCAGGTTCACAGCAAAATTGAACAGAAGGTATAGAATTTCCCATATACCCTCTGACCTTACAATTGCATGGTACCTACCCCCACCATTTCCAACATCTTCCATCAGGTATATTTGTTGTAGCTGGTAAACCTACACTGAAACATCATTATCACCCAAAGTCCATAGTTTATATAAATGTTCATGGACCCACTATTAGACTGTTATGCACACTAATTTCCCCTGCCTAAAAATGCTCTTCCTCCTGCTTATTTGTTTCTCCCTCCCCCAGGTTTCTGACATCTAGACACTTAAACACTAATGGTTAAGTCAATTTAACCACCATTGGTTAAGACACTTAACCACCATTGCTTTGTAGACTCTTACCATTGCTTACATTTACACTGTTTATTGACTTACCTATTTCCTTCACTGACAATATGAGCATCCAGGAAGGAAGGATTTTTGTCTCTTTGGTTCATTGTTCTGGGGAAAAATATCCTGAATAATCCTAAGGACATGGTAGAGATTCAGTCATATTTGTTGAGTGAATGAATGAATTCTATTACTACTCATGCCAATGCTATGAGCTAGATTTTGTTAGAGGTCAGCTGATGTGCCTACATTGTTTAAGTTAATCAGAGACGTAGTGGAGATTTTGAAATTACATCTCTGACTCCAAATCTTATGTTGTTTTCAATATACCAACTGCTTTCTTATTATAACTATCATAAATAAGGAAGCATACAAGAATAGTGTTAGGGTAACCTTGAAGAAGCATAAAGAAGACTTCATTATACTTCAGCCTTCTGAGAGGCAATGTAATTGGGCTATAATTGGGCAATGTATATTGGGCTGACGAACTTGGGCACGAATTTGATTTTGTTCCTCATTAGTTCAGTCACCCTGGAGAAGTTCTCTAACTTTTCTCCTTCTCAACTTTCTCATTACTCGACACCTATAGTACTTTTCTTTTTGGGTTGTTAGCAGAATTAGATGTTATTTGGAACACCCTGTCATGTAGGATGAGACAAATACGTGACATTTTTTTCCCCCAATGTAATTTCTATCTATACCTTCCAACTTGGCACTTATATTTTCTATCAAAGTTTTTGTATATGTTAGTAAGTAGTTTCCATGGAAGGCTTCTAAGCAACTTGAGGATATAGGCAATTTGTTTATCTACTTGTGCACTTTACACAACAGTTCCTAAGACTTATGACAATGACCTCCATATTTACTTGGTGAAAAACTTTTTGTTTTATTCCCAAATCCCAGAAATATTCCTTGCAATGGGGATGAATAGGAATATTACTCCTAATAATTTTGGGAGTGGAAGATGGATCATTTTCCAGATCGATTCGAGGTCAATTATGTAAAACCTCAAGATCAACAATTAGAACAAAACCAAAGTTTCTGTAAACTTCTGAAATAGGATATTATTTTACAGTAACTATCTTGATTTTATTTTCCATTCTTTTTCTTCACCCAAACAAATATCACTACTAGAATGAGAGTTGCTGGAAAATAAAACTTAGGAATATATTCTATGAGCCATTGAATGATATTATATATTAAAAATTAAAATGGATTTTTCAGAAACTTTAAGGATAAGATTTCTAGATCATGAATTATCTAAACTTCATAAATTATAAAAATCTATTTAGACAGAAACTCAGTGATCTCTGGGAAAATTCTTAAAAATAGATTTTAGCAAAGTAGAATATTATATCAAATTAGTCTCCTAATATGTGAACTCTAAAGAGATGGTGGTAAATTGGGTAATATACATTTGTTAATAACAACTGAGGTTAGGAAGGCATTTTGATTTACAACAGAGGTGGATTGCAATTTCACTTTCCACTGGATAGGCAGAAAATCGGCTCTGCCTCATTACATTGTGAGATTAGTGTTTGTGCTGAATCCCCATCCACGTGAAAGAAGAGAGCCTATGAAGTCTGATTATGGGTTTCTTATCAGAAAGTTGCTGACTTATAACTCAAATTCAGAGTACTGCTCTTCCTCCCTGCTTTTTGTTGTGTTGGATTACTTTTTCTTTTTAGAGATTTAGTTGTGACTAGGTAAAGTGGACCTCCCAATTTTGTACATATACTAAGTCCAGATTACTTTTTTATTTTTATTTTTATCTTTTTAAAAATTTATTTATTTATTTTTAAAGAATTATTTTTTATTTATACATACAAGCTGGGGTACAGGCCAGAGGCGTGGGGCGGTGAGAGGGTTCACCAGAGACAGAGTGGGGAGCAGAACAGGCAGATCAGAAATACACTGCTGAGGGGAGCAGCAGGCGAGGCAGGAGAGGTCTGCCGCACCATGTGGAATTCTCCCTGGCAGGGCGTCGAACTTGCGTCACCGCTACTGACAGCTCCACAGCGCAGCGCTTAATCGCTGCGCCACTGGGGAGGCCCCCAGATTACTTTTTTAGATGCAAAGAATGGTTCTACTCCTTTGCTCCTATCTAGCCAAATTTTTTAAAAAATAAACATTTTATTTATTTTTGTTATTCATATCTTTTACATTATTGTGTGTTCCCCATAGATTACTCACCACCTGTTCACCCGTGGAGCCATCACAATAGTTCCCTGTGCTCCCCTCTTCCCCCCTCTTTAGCCCTTACCCTCCCCTCCTTCCCTGCTGAATGTTGCGTTCTTATTTGGCTCCCCTATATTCCTGTTATAAGTGAAACCATTCGATATTTTTCTCTTTCTTTTTGGCTTATTTCACTGATCATGATCCCTTCTAAATCCATCCATGTTGCTGCGAATTGCATGTGTTTGTCTTTTTTGAATGCTGAATAGTATTCCATTGTGTATATATACCACATCTTCTTGATCCAGTCATCTATTTTTGGGCATCTGGGTTGTTTCCATACCTTAGCTATTGTGAACAGTGCTGCAATAAACATGCGGGTGCATGTATCTTTTTGGATTAGTGTTTTTGTGTCCTTTGGGTAGATTCCCAGAAGTGGTTCTGCCGGGTCATATGGAAGCTCCATTTCTAGAAGTTTGAGGAAATGCCATACAGCTTTCCATAGTGGTTTATCCAGCCAAATTTTATGACTAGCAAATCTGAACTTTCCAAAGACAGGATGTGATAAGTATGGGAGCAACTCACATGATACTGCAAATTTCTATTTCAACCATTATTGGCATAGTTATAATTTTCTATGCAGTAAGTCATCTACAAAATTAGTAGCTTAAAAATAACTATTTAACTCATGATTTTTGTGGGTCAGCAATTTAGGTTCAGAATGGTTGTATGGGGTCAGATTGGACTTACCTTAGCTGGACTCTTTCACGTATATGTGATTAGCAGTGTCGGGGTGACTTCTGGATAGTCCATGATGGCTTAGGGACAGCTTGGCTTAGTTCCATGTGGCCTTTCATCATCCATCAAAGAAGTCTGGATTTATACATGGTGATGGTGGGGAGGATCCAGAGAAGCAGGGAGAAGGTACAAAGGCTCTTTGCTGTTCAAGTTCAAGAGTTGTAAACTGTCATATTCACTTGTAATATGACCCAAAGCAAATTACCAGTCCAGAGAGATTTAAGGATGGAGAAATACATTCTACCATTGATAGAAGAAATTTCAAATGATTGAGGTAATTGTTTTTAATATACCATACTTGATCTTTTGGTTTTATTTGCATCAATAATTTACTTCCATCCATTTCAAATCCTTCAAATCATTCTGTGCTTAAAGTATTCCTCCTATAGGATTAGAGTATTAAACTTCTAAGTCATTTCTGAATTGTTCCTGGGTCTTATCTCACATTCCTTGAAAACAAAGCAATATCCTTTTTCACATTTTCAATTACTGCAAAGAGAACTTCTGTAAACCAGATCTCAGAAATAGTCACCATGAACCTAGGTAGATAAATAAAGCAGGAGATTTATAAAAATACAGCATATTTTGAAGCACTCTGTTCATCATTATCTCTTCCTTTCTCACAACTGTCCCATGATATGGGAAGTACAGATATTATTGCTTTCTTTTTCCTGATGCAAATTGAGGCTCAGAGAGTTTAAATTATTTTTGTGAGTCTCCAAAAGTACGTAAATGGTAGGACTGGGATTTGAGTTTAGGTTATCTGCCGGCAGATATATCTCTTGATTCAATCTGAGCCTTCCCATTAGGTGGCTGGTTTCATGAAGTTGATGTTAACACCAGATTGACTTTCTACTAGTCATAAACAATCAATGTAATATTTCTTAAACCATACCTTTGGGCCTTTGTGATGAGGCATGATGATGGCCTGGGCCATAGAAGCCTCAGTGAGGGACATAGTCAACCGTGGGAAAAACCTAAGGACTGGTCCAGCAATCTGAGTCTCCCCTTTCATTCTTTCTTAACTTTAACTTTCCTTTGTCCCCCTAAACTATGACACTTTAAAGATGGGTAATGAGGGTAGAATGGTGGGAAGATGATGTCTCAATTTGAGAACAGCAAGAGTGTACTGTTCTGTGTCATAGTGACACAAGTCTATAGATATCAACTGTTGCCTGGGACTCACTGTCATGCTCAGAGCCTTGATAACCTGAGGCACAGAGTGCGACAGTGGAGGGAACATTAGCATTGAGTCAGACACATTTGAGTCAATCCCCCAAATTCCCACTCTTCTGTTTACTACTCAGTCTGCTAACTTATAAAATGGGGTTAATTCTACCAACTATAGAAGCCTACAGAAGAAATAAAGTAAGAAAATGTACTTAAAGTGCTTTACACACTAAGTAGTATTTTTACTTTTTCAGTTTATGTATGATAGAATTTTTTTCCTGTAATTCTCCATACCCAGTTCTAGATGCACATAAAAGTGATGGAGGCTATGAGTAGAAAATTTGGGAAGGAGGAATCACAAGACCAGAAACTGGAGGTGGGGGTAGAGATGATTAACATCATCATAGATCCAGCTATAGAAATGAAAAACCCTTAGGCGCTTACTGCTATAGGGAGTATCAGACTGTTGTAGAGAGTATCTGGAGGTGCAGATCAGAGGTGGGATATGGAGATTGAGGGTCATTGGGGAGAATCATTCCTTAACTAGTCACAGCCTAGAAGTAATTAATTTGACAATAGATAATTTTCCAAAAAGGAATAAACCCCTTCCAGAGAGAAAAACACTATGTCTGTGCAATTTCTGCACTGGTAACATGCAGCTCTCCTGCCCACCTATGAATATGCGGGTGTTTCTTTTCACAAACCTTTTCCTTTCAGGGGTGGCTTTTTCTGCCCACTTGTTTCTGTGCAAGCATTTTTTCCTTTCCCTTTTCTTCTATAATATTCCTGCCCTTTTGGATATAACTAAATGTCTTTGTCTCACGGGGAACTAACCATATGCCTCTGAGAGGGGAGCTCTGATGAAACTTTTCTCAGAGGTAACCCAAGGACTGTATTCTCTGAGCCCAACACCTCTCCAAAGTGACATCAAAAGCATGACTTTTCTTTCATTTCTTTACTTAAAATATCTTTGATGTTAACTTTTAAGCAATAAACTCAGTTTGACCTCATATATTCAATTAACATCCACTGTATTAAGCATTGTGTTAGGCACTAGACTAGGCATTGGGGTAGAAGCATAACAAAATGACTAAAGCGAATCTTTGTTCCCAAGCTTCTCACAGTAGGTGAGATGTGAGCATGTAACGGGGACTGAAAGGCAAGTCTAGAGCCAAAATGCGTTATAGGTGTTACCCTCTGGGGGGCTCAGGTGAGGATGAATAACTCCAGGTGAATATGCCCAAGCAAGCAAGAATTGGTGGGGATGGGGGAGCTGATAGGGAATATAAGGGGCTGCAGAAGCAGCCCCCAGGGTTCGCCATTCCTGCCCCCACCATACCGATCTTCTAGAAGGCTATTGTGGGACTCTGGAGGAGATAGAGAGGTTCAGACTGTTGAAAAACCTTGTTGCTTCTCTTCAAAGAATGTGGAGAAGCTTCTATAAGCCAACCTCAGAGGGGGAAATTTGAGAAATTTTGCAGGCAGCCCAGTGACTGAAACTGTTCCCAGCTTTGCTTCTGTTACAGCCTGGAGGGGAAGGCAATGATCCAAACCTGGATGCCTCACTGAGTTTGGTTGTGGGTCATTTGTTGGGTTTTTCAGCTGAGGCCGCTGCTGTTTCCAGTGTAGCTTGTCTGATACTGTGCAGTTACCTTGGC
>PVIJ01023774.1:0-13615 GCA_004024925.1 Scalopus aquaticus
TATTGCTGGGTCGTATGGGAGCTCCATGTTTAGCAATTTGAGGAATCGCCATACAGCTTTCCATAGTGGCTGGACCAGTTCACATTCCCACCAGCAGTGTAGAAGAGTTCCTTTTTCTCCACATCCTTTCCAGCATTTGTTGTTGCCTGTATTTTTAATGTGTGCCATCCTCTCAGGTGTGAGGTGGTATCTCATAGTTATTTTGATTTGCATTTCCTTGATTATAAGTGATGTTGAGCATTTTTTCATGTATCTGTTGGCCATCCGCTTTTCTTCTTTGGAGAAGTGCCTTTTGAGCTCTTCTGCCCATTTTTTGACTGGGTTACCAACTGGGAAAAGATTTTTGCACACAATACATCTGATAAAGGACTAATAACAAAAATTTACAAGGAACTCACACAACTCAACAAAAACAAAGTCAACACTATATGTTTCTTAGTGAAGAATTTAAAAAGTGGGTAGACCATTATAATGTTAATTTTTCCGCCTTAGATTATCGACATAATGGTCGAGATCTTCAAAGTTCAACATTATCAGTGCCAGAACAAGTAATGTCATCAAATCATTGTTCACCATCAGGGTCTCCTCACCGAGTGGATGTAATAGGAAGGACTAGATCATGGTCACCCAGTGCCCCTCCTCCACAAAGGTAAGAAAGCATATGCATTTTATTTATATTGTGGTACCATAAGACTATTTATTATAAAGTGTCATTAATAACCTCAAAAGAGAAGGAATTATTATGGAAAAATGTTACTTAAAGAAAAATCAAGATGCTATTTAATAACCGTGTAATGAGACTAATATGAAATATGGTCCACTTTGTAACGTTGAATAATATAAATATTATTTTATTATAAAGATTCAAAATCATAAAGAAGATCCAGCTTTCAGTCATACATTGAGCAGATCTAGCTAGAGCCAACTATACTCATGAATGATGTAGAAACTGGTAACTTGAGGAATAGGAAAAAGCAAACATTTGATGGAGCTTTAAAATTAGGAATAATCATGTGAAGAATACAAAGGAACAGTCAAACAGTGGGAAAAATGGCTCAGAAAACTTGCAGCTTTACGTCTTACATTGAGTAGAAAGCTGCCTATTTAAATCCAATTAAATATAAGCAGACTTAATGAAGTAAGACCCAATGCTAATAATATGTTTGCTAAGAATAAATGTCTGTAATTCACATTTTATATACTTACAATGATAAAGTAAATGTGGACTCTTATAATGATAGCCTTATAACTCCTATTTTAAATAATAGCCTTATAGCTCCTTTTTTAAGTGAATAACCAAGTTGGTTTTAGACTTAAAATTCTCACTAACAAATATAATTAAATGTAATCTTAATTTTATACATGGTATGAACTATCCCAGAGACAGTTAGTTTATAAAAATATTCAGCACTTAGAACTTTCATATAATTCAGACAATTAAAGCAATTAAATAAAATATATTAAATTTAGAAACAGTTTAAAATGTTTGAATGATTTTAATTAATTAAGTTTGTAAGTAGGACCAAAATTATTAAAATTCATTTGAAAAGTACTCTGTTAAATGTAATATACCTTAAAATGTAATATGATTTTTAATCTCTGGTTCGGTCTGAGAATCAGATTTTGAATTTGTAACTTGAATAAATCATTCCTCATTTAAAAATTAAAAAAAAAAGGAGTGCTTGAGTTTTACCTAGGAAAGAATATCTAAATGTGCCAATAGAAAACAGGCATAGGTTTATATTAGATTCAGCTTCATGTAACAGGAAAGTCATACTAAGCGGAACTTATTTGGAGAGGAGTAATCTTATACCTCTGAATCATACAGAGCATTATAAGCCAATGTCACCTCAATTTTAAAGAAAGGTGTTAAATAAAGTAATAAGTAAATAAATAGTTTATTCTGTCAAGAAAAAGCTGTCTAAGTAGTCAATCCAGGCTAAGAATGGTTGCTTAGAAAAGATCATCCTGAACAATTATAAAAACTTCAATTTATATTTTGAAAAACAATCACAATCATTCATTATTCCTGAAACAAAACCCACCAATAGTCTGTCTATAAGCAACATGCTGAAATGATTTCCTGTGCACAAATGCACACCTCCTCTGTTTCATCTATTGTTGAATATCACTACTAGAGACCTGGGAGACGTCTTTTACTAGTTGTGATAATCCTTATTTCTGTTTGCATTGATGCTAGCTTAACTTTCTGTCATATCTCTGTTATAGCAGTAATCTTCTAACTTTACAATCTTCAGTAGAAAAGTATACCATTACCAGAAGTTCAATTATGTTGGTCTTAACATTACTATGATTTTTGCCTTTCTACTATCTTTATTAATAAACCTGATTTCTTAGGGTAGCATACAATTCTGATTCATTAAGATATTTAATGGATCTTGTTATTTCAGTCGGAATGTGGAACAGGGACTTCGGGGGACACGCGCCACTCCTGGACATTATAATACCATTAGCCGAATGGATAGACATCGTGTCATGGATGACCATTATTCTCCAGACAGAGATAGGTAAATATAATTAAATGCTATTAGACCTTATAATTGTTGCTTTCAGTAAGGTGTTATCCTAAAATGTGTTCATTCAGAACTTGGTATTTATTATCTTTTTTCTAAAACCTTTGTGTCTACCTCCGTTCTATGACTACCATTCAATTTACAAAAAAAAAGCTATCTTTTCTTTGGTAAGAAAAAATTAAAATCATGTTGCCCTTGCAGTTTTGGTTCTATGTTAAATTATTCCAGAGTTGTTAGTGAATTTACATGTGAGGCTAGTATGACAGTCATAAAACAAGATGTTTTATTGCTTTTACCTTATTATAACCAGTCATTATATATAAAATTCACAAGACAATAGATTTGGAAGTCTTTTGCCCTCATCAGCAAAATCAGTGAATACTTTTACCTATATAAAGGTATTACAACAAGACAAACACAAGGACTGACTCATGAAGAAGTTTTCCCTCATGGCTTTCAGGAAACCTTTTAAGCATCTTAAAGCGTCATGCTTGTTGATTGCTGCGTTTGGAGCAATTCTCTGAATTTGTACCATTAGAGGTGAACATACCTGGAAGTAACACGATTATACTACAATGTTTACAGTAATTATTACTAATCTTTTTAAAGTTGAACAGATTGATTAACCCTCTAATTTGTGTTTTGGTTATATATAAAATGAAAAATGCTATGATATTCCTCGTAAACTAGCAAACAGGTTTGAGATAAGGTTTAGGAAAGAAAGCTCAATATACCACTCAGAAACTATTATGATAAAACAAGGGAATTAAGGAGTCTCGTTTGTATGTATTCTAAACCAATTTAAATAAAATGCTTTTAAATTAACTGAAATGAAAAGTTGCTGTCAATATTTGTAAATTTAATTCTTCTTCTAAACCTAGGAATTGTACTCAACTCATACTTATAATTTCATTGTGTCTTGACTCACTTTTCCAAAGAATAAGGTAGGGAATATCTTAGTCTTCAATGGTATCAAACAAATATTGGCTTTTGTGCCTGAGATGTAAGAAGAAATTAGGAAGTTATTAATCTCTACAGTAACATAAAATTTATTTTTTAATTTGACTTTTTCATAGTGATATATCTTGATGGGTAGTTATAGAAATGTTACTTAGAGAAAATGATATTTATCAAGTGCAATAATGGTGAAAAGAAGATAATATTATTAGGAGTTATAAAGCATATTAGTATGGAAAGAGGATTTGTACTACCTGATAGAATTTTAGTAGGTTTATTTCTGGAAATTGTTTAAATAACAATTTATAAACTCCTTGTTCATTGAAATTTTGTTAAGAAAATGATGAGAAAATATATGAAAAGATTTTTTAAAATCTTTCACAGTCATGTAAAAATTTTCTTTTACTTAAAAATGGACTATATATTTTATCTGAAGATAACATGATCTAAATTTTACAGAAAAGAATAAAATTCGCTTTTAGTATTATGGTCACAAACAAAAATAGTAAATGTCATGTCAGATGCATAATATCTTATCAAAATTTTAAGATAAATGGCCCTAAGTTTAAAGAAAACAAAATTTGCTAGTAAATGTTTGGTGACTATTCCTTGGTATCAGCTAATATAGTCTGAATTTAAATGTCATACTTTCCTTATCTACTCTGTAACTATGAATCTTTCAGTTTAGCAAAAATGAACAGGTAATTATATTTAGAAGTTTTGGAAGAAATTGATCCTTGTGGTTTCATTTATTCTTTATAGTACTATAGATTGCCAAATCATAAATAACAAATCCTTTTGAAAAAGTTAAGTAGAATTTTATTTAAATAGAACTATAAAACATTTATAATCTATTACTTTTGAGTTATCTTGTAATTGTATTTCTGGAACATGAGGAATTAAAAATCAAAAGCATTCTTATTTCTATGCACTCTTTAGAAGGTAAGAATACTCTACAACCCTTACAGTGAATTTTCATCAGCAGAGTCAGTCAATAATACTGTTGATTGAAAAGTCTCAGAGAGAATTTCCTTTGAGATAGTAAGTAAACTTTAGTTATTTTGAATGGTGCATAAGTCTCTCTCAGTAAGAGTTAATGCATGGGACTAGACTAGTATTTTACTGAAGTTATTCTTTCTCATAGGATTTGGAACCAAATGTAACTGGTATTGAATTTAGGATTTTACTACTTGCTAGCTGTTTATCTGGGGGAACAGTAACCTCTTTGACACCGATTTCCTTATCTATAAAATTAGTATTAACCTCATAGGGTTGTTGGGTAGATTAAATGACAGTGTCTCTATTTGCATAGTCTGTACTAAAAAATGTGCTTTACCTTTAACATTTTAAAAGAATATTTCAGATTACATATAATTTACATTTTAATATGTAATCAAGTAGATAAGAGAGAAATCAGTCAATTCAGGTGTTTTTTTAAAAAAAGTTTTGTAGAGAATATAGGACGAGTTGGACTTGGAAAATGGATGTGTTTACCCAGGCAGGAAAAAGAGCAATGACACAGAGGCAGATATATTTCAGATATATCTGAATGCACACATATGTTTCAGAAAGACAGTCTGAAAGATGGAGGGTTGGGGACATACTGGAAAGTTATACATGAAGATAATGACTTTTACTTTGGCAACATTGGGTGAGAAGTGATCTATCAATATTTAACATTGCTATATAGTACTTGATTAAACTTAAATGGGTGGAGATAATAATAAACATATCCTTTTCTTATAGGTAATATAAAAAGAATTATATATCATAACTTGAATGAGTCTTTATTTCCCTGCACATCTCGCTCTACTATCATTAGTCGAGATCCTATTCTATTTTGAAAAGTAAATAGGTTGTTTACAAGTAATTCAGAAACTCGGGTGTATTGATATTAGTGAAATGATTAATTTTAAGGGACATCTTTCATCTTTCTCTCCATTCCCCCTACTTTTTTGTATCGTCGTTTCTCTGGTAAATTCCTGCACTACTACAACTGGGAACATAATTTTTCCGGTACAATGTGCGGCTTTAGTATTAGAAGTAAGTCAAGAGCTTACTTACGTACATGAGTTATTACTAGAATAAGTATAGAGTACGAGATAATATTTCTATAACATGTCAGAGATATCCTGCAGTACACATTTTTATATTTGTCTTAGAGGCCAAAATATATTGTCTACATTTAATTCTATGGATTTATATATTTAGTATAACAATAAGAGAATGTAATTAACTCTGGAAGAAGATAAATTACTTCAAAAACTTTTTTCTTCTATGCATTCAATTAAAGTATTAATGTTTAATTGTGAAAAAGTGTCTGGCTAGATGAATCTGTAGAATACCTCCCACATTTATTCCATTATCAAACTCTTTTCAGGCAGCTAGTTACCAGAAATTATTAAACATACCCATAACTATTTATAGTCCTGTGGTTGTTCGGTTTATCAACTCTGAGAAAAAGGCATCTTTTTAAAAAAAAAAAAAGATTTATTTATGCATACAAGAATTCAAATGCATCAAGTATTCCCATTCACACTGGACTGAGTCAGAATCTCTAAGGGTGATGTCCCAGGATAGTTATCTTTAAAACTGCTCTGATGTTTCTAATGAATAGTCAGTTTTAGATATCACTAATTTCTGACTTCAATGATCATTCCTTTTTAGACTTGAAGCACTGCCTTTCTTTCAGTATTAACAAAATCAGAAAACAATATGATGAGTTTTAGATTTCCAAAGATAGATAATATGTAAGAATAAAATTATATGCAAATAGTCTGTGTATTAAACATTTTTTTAATTTAATTTATGTATGCATGCAAGAACTGGGGTCTAGGAGAGAGATATTTGGGGAGAGGGAGAGGATTCACCAGAAATAGAGTAGGGGAGAACAGGTGAATCTACTGAAATGCACTGCTGAGGGGAGCAGTGGGCGAGACTGGAGAGGTCTGCTATGTCATGTGGGTTAGCTCCCTGGCCGAGGGTAGAACTCATGGGCAGTGGCTCGAGATAGCTTGATAGCACTGAGACTTTTAACTCGTGCATCACCAGAGAGGTCTGAGTAACACATCTTTGAAAGTTTGAAAATATAGAAAAAATAAAAATAAAAGAGAATTCACATTATCAAAACAATGCATTTTATTTATTAATTCTAGGAATAATTTTAATGTAGTTAAGTCATACTGAGTACATTTTAGGTACTATAAAATAGTAAACATTAAAATATTAAAGACAGCATTAAGTTTTGTATTAAGTTGTGTTTATTAGAAGGTTAGTTCTCAAAAAAATAGGTCACCAAAAAAGACATATTTTGTCTCTATTTTTACAGCCCATTTTTATGTCTAGTGGTTCCTAAAATAACATTCAAACTAATTCAATATAATGGAAGGATAAGTCATCATAAATATAATATTCTTCTGTTTTTAAATGTTATATTACTTAAGAATCTGTGCATCTAAGAAATTGGATTGTGATCTATTTTATTTTATTGAGTAGTGATGTTAGCAGGCAGAAAAATTAGGCACACCTTGTGATCCCGAAACCTTCCACACTCTCAATAGGTTCTGACATCCACCAGTAGTACAATTAGTGTGCAAAGAGAAGAGAAACGATAAATTTCCAATAAAGTCCTCAAAGTTACCCATCCCCTCATGGGTAAACAAGCAGGCAAACGGGCTTTGGCCCAAAGTGGGGCCACTGAGACCCCAAAACTTGCCTCAAGTCTAAGGCACCTTCTGGAGGGGGGAACGATAGTAAAGGGACAGAAGGGGCCAGGCAAGTCTAGAAGGAAAGGAGCACTGTCAAAAAATAAGTCAAGATGATGGCTGCCTCCCCGCAGATCTCTCACCTGTGACTCTTCCAAGTATCTCCTTCCATGTCCTCCAAGTCCCTGGTGCAAGTCTAAAGCTGAGAAACAAGTGTGGCTTCTTTTTCACATATCTCTGCTCCAGTTGCCTCCTCAAAGTCTTCTCTCCCAAGTCCCTTTTAGCTTCCTTTGCTGCTCTCAGCCCCACCCTTTAGTAGGTGGGGCAGGGAACATGGAATCTCCCCTTTTTATTTTTATTTTTATAAAGATTTATTTATTTATGCATAGAAGCTGGGGTGCAGGCCAGAGGTATGGGGCAGTGAGAGGATTCACCAGATACAGAGCAGGGAGCAGAACAGGCAGATCCACTGAAGTACACTGCTGAGGGGAGCAGCGGGCAAGGCAGGAGAGGTCTGTTGTACCATGTGGGAAGCTCCCTGGCTGGGCATCGAACTCGTCCTGCAGTGGCTCTGGACAACCCCACAGTACCGTGCGCAACCCACTGTGCCACCAGGGAGGCCCGAATCTCCCCTTTTTAGATTACAGTTACAGTGATACAGTTTTATCATTATTTTAGACTATTTTTTTTTGCTTTTTAAAATTTAGGGTTTTTTAAAAAATTTTTTACATGAAATATGGCTCTGCTCATTAAAAAAGTCAATCAGATTCGATTATATAGTTTTAAATATAACTTCAATTCATTATATGTATTCAAGACAGTCCTTATTGTTTAGGTTTTATAATGTCTATTAACTTTTGAAAGAACAGTAAACATGATGTAATGGAAAAGTGTGAATAAAATATCTTTAAGTTATACCAGGAATAGAGCAAAGGAACTTAATTGCCTCTTTGAATGTTAGATCAATTTTAGGGGCTTGCTAAATTAGCACGGTTCATTTTGTATAATATTCATATAATTTTCACTGAACTTAAGGGGGAGTCATGACTAGATTAGTTTAAGAGGGATAATATGACTATAGAAAAGTAGTAGTCAAGATTCTCCAGAGAAAAAGAAACACACCAATTGGCCAGAGAGAAAGAGATAAATAAGAGGTTGGTGCACATGATTATGGAGGCTGGAAAGTTCTGCTATCTGCTGTCTGCAAGGCAATACCTATGAAGTGCTGTAATTCAGTGAGTCTGCTACCCTGAGACTATGTGGACAGATGGTGTAAATTCCAGCCCGAGGCCAGAGAGATCCTATCAGAGTTCTTTATATTGGAGGGGAATTCTGTTTATTCGCTTTACCTAAAATATTTTTGAAAATATGTTCTGCTTATAAAGGGAAATGGAAAAACTAGTGCTTCAGCTACCTCATTTCACAAATACAACACCAAATGTCCAAATAAGCAAATGCCGTCAGGCATTGGTGGTATAGTGGTGAGCATAGCTGCCTTTCAAATAAGCAAATGCCTTATTCAAGCCTCCCATTTAGCATGTTTTTGTTTGTTTTTTTTTTCTGTGGTGTCTGTATTACCTTAAAACAGCCAGTGGAGAGCACAGGAAGCAGCTGGAAATGTTCTGTGAAACCCAAAGAAAAAATCAAGTTTAAGAAAGTATGTTTGCACTTTAAAAACAAATTGTATTATCCAGAAAGAATGTTATGGAATGTAAAGTCAAGGAACAAATCTTGGGAAATCACTGCCTAAGAAATGCAAAAAACAGGAAACCTATTAAATGAGTGGATAAAGAATAAGAAAGTAGATAAGTGGGAGACCAAATGTTAAGAACCTGAATTTGGGGTCAAGAAAACCCCGAATTTGAAACCCAACCCCCCTGCTACTATTACTTACCATATGGCTGCAGACAGACCCTCACAGTTGGCTGCAGACAGCCCTACAGTTCTCTGTAGGAATACTTCAAGCGTTGTTATGAGAAGTAAATAAAATAGACAAAGCTTTGATGGGATACTTGGCACATAATTAAGTGTTAAATAAAATGCAATTTTTGGGCCTCCCTGGTGGCGCAGCGGTTAAGCGCTGTGCTGTGGAGCTGTCGGCCGCGCCCGATGTGGGTTCGACGCTCAGCCAGGGAGAATCCCACACCCCACATGGTGCAGCAGACCTCTCCTGCCTCGCCCGCTGCTCCCCTCAGCAGTGTATTTCTGATCTGCTTGTTCTGCTCCCCACTCTGTCTCTGGTGAGCCCTCTCGCTGCCCCCCCGCCTCTGGCCTGTACCCCAGCTTGAACAAGGAAAAAAAAAAAAAACAACTAATGAATCTTCGGTTTAAATGTCAGATGGCTAAGAAAGTGTGGAAGTTGAGAGAGTTCAAGGTTGATTTCTATATTTTACTGAAACATAATGGAAGTCTGTCAAAATTAAAGGTTGTAAAATGCATTAAAGGTTTTAAGAAAATAGAAAAAATTCAGTTAGTGTCATACAAATCAGAAAACCAACTACAAATAGGTGAAAACGTCAGTGTGCTGTTTTGATGGTTAATGGTCATCATGAGACATGAAATGTAGAAGAGCCTATAGCATGTAATAAACATACAGTAAATATAGTGAATGGGAAAATAACATTCAATCAACCTAATAAGTAAAAATAATAATCAAGTAAAAATAATCTGAGTCAGTTTGTTCCTTACCAAATGGAATTTCTAACGTCCTGTTAGTTGCTATTATTAATGAGTGAAGAAGAAATGATGACATTATAAAATCTCCAAAGTAAAATAAGAATTAGAAATTGCCTCTTTTATTATTTTCTTCCTAAACTTTCTAGTTATTTTGTTTTTCTCTTCTCATCTTTTCTCCTATAAAATGGAACGTGTCTGTATTGTATAACATTTTATAGATGGTGCTGAAGATATTTGAGTGATCTTTGATAAGATTTTTATTTTGAAGTATGATTTGTTTAAATCTGATTCATTAATTTTTGTTGTCTTTTATTTTGGAATACTTACTGTATTTTAATCTTAAGCACTGCCATGTTATAATAGACATTGGGAGAAAGAAACAAGCTTTTTAGTAACAATTTTCATTTGCTTTGCTTACTATCTGCTTATCTTTTTTGAATCTTACATTTAAAAATTAAACTATACCTTTTCATTTCTTTCCTAAGTCTCATTTATGTTCTTGTTTCTGCCATGCTTGCAGTCATTTTCTTACTCTACCTCGCTCCAGATACAGTCAGACCATTGAACGTCATCACAGGGATGGCAGGTATATTTTTCTTACAATTGAGTCTGTTTGTAGAATTGCATGTGTTTGTCTACTGATATGATACAATTCACTTCTCTTTCTGTTTGTACGTATTCATATATTGTTATTAATGAAATCCAAAAATAGTATCCTTATAAAATAGTAGAAAGTAAAGCATACTTAAACTCTAATTATAGTAAGATGTCAAAAATACAGCATCCTTTTAATGAACTGGGATCCTCTCTTTGATGATTCTAAAAATTCAGTTCACCAGAAACTGTAGTTAACTCTTAAATACCTAGATTAAATACCTAGACATATAGAATAGCCATATTAAAAAATTAATTGCAGTTGACAGCCCACCTTCCACAGCAGAGTTCATAACTAGATGTTTATATAACTGATTGATTTGTGCATATTTAATAACTTTTTTTATCTCCCTCCGCAGTAGAGATGTCAGTTTGTGTAGTGCCCAGGTTAAACTGATTGAGTTTTGGTTACCTTGTCAACCGTGGCTATTATTTACTCTTTGTTCATAGTATATGATGCTGGATCCCTAAGGAATACTGGATCTGTAGGAATATCCTTGCTCATTTCTATTGTACCATCATTCCCTTAACATTGAAGGGAAATTCAATTTCCTGGCATTAAACAGAAAGGAGTATTAAGTAGAAAGAGAAGTGATAAGAGTCTCTAAAGCTTATAGTTTTCAAGGCTGTCTTAAACTTTGGTATTTGAAACAATTCAGTCACAACATTTTGAGGCCCTTTAGGCAGAAAAGAGAATGGCAATGGTAATGTGATGGTGAATTCAGCTAGGAGAGATAAAGAATTAGGTTTATGTGTAGCCAGTATTGTCCTGTTAAATTTAGCTAAGTAAGAGTGGATGATAATCAAGGGATACATTGCTAAAGATAAATGTGGAAGGAAAATAAAAAGTAACATCAACTGTTAACTCCTAATAATTTGAATTTTATGATGTTTTACTGTAAATGTAATTGAAATTTAGTACCTTCTAATTTTATCATATGATAGCAGTTAATGCTGTAATTTTCTTTTGCAGTCTCCTTTTCCTTCTACTTTGTTTTAATACTATAGAATTCTTACTTTTTTATTTTACTGTTGCTATTTGTTACATTCAGACTTTTTTTTATTGCATTGACTTCACATTTACCTTACAAAAATGTGAAAATGTAGTTATATAAATAACCTTATAGATTGGTCAAGGCCTTTCTTAAGGTGGATGACATGAATTATTGATTATAGACTTATTCTGTCTCCTCTGTTATTTCTTCATTCTTCATTTTGATGTAAGTTAAAATCATGCATTGCATTATTTCTCACACTTTGTATTTTCTTAGTCTTAGTTATCAATAAATGTATTACTTCATATTATTTATTTTTTCAGCTCACCAATGTTGATAGAATCAGTTGTTGATAGCTTTAGGTTGGTTATCAATTTCATTTACCATTCCAAATTCTCAGACTCAACAGAACTGGCCTAATTTGAAGGGTATGTTTCTGAATTCTTTTGGTGCCATAATTTTGTTGTTGGGTCAGGAAACACACCATTACTGTTTATATGAATGTTAAACACAAGTATGCAGCTCAGTTTAAGAAAACAAGTTATCAATATCTTTGTAGGTGACTGTTAAGTTTGCCTTTACTTAAGTGATTCAATAGAGTCTAGTGCATACCTACTTCTAGACAAATTGTATAGATTCTATAAAAAATAAATTGTTTATTTGTATTTTAAAATAGTATTTTTATCATATTGATTTGATACTTCAAAGGAAATCAATCCATAACCTTCTGAGTTCTTCTTGACTAGCAAATAATCAAATAATCATCAGGCAGGTTGATAAGAGAAAAAAGTCACATAGCAGTTTAATAATGATATGTATACATCCTGTAAACATGGTAGAGACTCAGCATGACTGAGTAATTAAATAGTCCAGCTATGACTTAGGACAAGGGAAGTTAGAGAAGAAAGTGGAAATTCAGATAGGACATTTGCTGGAACAAAACAAAGGTGATTCTGCCTTCTGCAAGGAAAAGAGATAAAAGGATTAAGTCTTCTTGGCACGGACCCCAAAAGCGAGGGCTCCCGAGGCAGTTCCACTGCGCCGCTGACAGAGAATTACCGCCGGAGGCGGTCAGTTTCATAACCCACAGATAAAGACTGCGGGCTAGGCTGCCACAGCTGCCCTCTAGGCGCCGGAGAGGTGAGGAACAAAAGCTGAGCTTGGTTGGCACTTCCCGCTCTGCCCTGCGCAGAAGAGGGAGCCAGGTCGGGGCAACCCCACCGAGGCAAGCCAAAGCCCTCTAGGCGTGCACGCCCCTGCACTGCCACGGCCCTGCCCTCCAGCCGTGCAAACAGCTGCGCCCCGCCCTCCAGCCAGCCAACAGCCTCGTCCCCGCCTGCCCTCCAGCTGCCTGCACCGACCGCGGCCCCGCCCTCCAGCCCCACCCACACGCTTTCGCACAGCCACCCTCCAGCCAGCAAACAGCCTGGCCCCCACCCGCCCTCCAGCTGCCTGCACTGTCCGCGGCCCCGCCCTCCAGCCCTGCACGCGTGCGCGCAGCCACACCCCCACCCTCTGGTCGTGCGTGCCAAGCCGCTTGCCGCCCTCTAGCAAGTAGAACCAAGAACCATGCCTGCCGGCACCAACAGCACAGGAATGCAACGATCAGAGCAAAGCAGAAGGCCAACAACAGGAAGAAATAAAATTACAAATGACCCTCAAAACAATTCACCACAGAAAGAAACCCCTTCTTCAGAACCCAATAATATGGACATAGAAGATTACATCTGCCTAACAGATAAAGAATTCAGAATAGCCATAATAAAAAAAAATAGAATTAAACGAGAAGAACAAAGAACTGAGGAATATAAATGAAGAAATGAAAAATGAGAATGAATCCATAAAGAAGAAAATGAAAGAAATGGAGGATTTACAAACATTAGTAGAGAGCCATAAAAGTAGATTAAAACACATGGAGGAAAGAATAAGCACTCTGGAAGATAAAGATACTGAAAGAACCAAGACAGAAAAGGAAAAAAAAAAACAAAGGAAGAAGAATGAGGAAAAGCTTCAGGAACTATCTGATACCATGAGAAAAGGAAATATCAGAATCATAGGAATCCCAGAAGGAGAGGAGAGAGACAAAGGAACAGAG